>JAVXUP010001216.1:0-263354 GCA_033070095.1 Escallonia herrerae
TGACCATGTCGAGCCTGTAATCCACGAAGCCCCGGCAGAGCCCACACTGACCCTCGTGCCTCCTCCAGCTAAGCAGTCGATGCCTCCCCTTCGACAGATGACGAAGATCAAAAGTTTTTTTGATGAAATGGGGTTTTCACCCGCCGCCCGGACTTACCTTTCCAATTGCCTGCTCGAGGTCACCACCGGCCTCGGTTCCGAATGCTTCGCCGCCCAGGCTGAATTACGTCACATCCCCTCTACGGCCTTAGTCTTCTCGGATGAAGACTCGCCGCCGATCGAGCATCACAATCGGCCGCTGTTTTTAGAGTGTACTGTTAATGGCACGGGCTTCCGTCGTGCCTTGGTTGATTGCGGCGCCTCGATCAACATCATACCCCTCATCACCCTGCAACAGGCCGGCATTCCCCCAAGGAAAATCATCCGTGACCCCGTCAATATTACCGGCTTTGGACAGGGTCCTCAGTCGACCCTCGGCCATATCACCGTCGACCTCATGGTCGGAACTGTCCGTCGCGACACTACTTTTCACGTAATAGACAGCGAGTCTGCCTTTCACCTCCTGCTCGGGAGACCATGGATCCACGACAACAAGGCCGTTCCCTCAACATACCATCAATGTGTGAAGCTGGTAGCCGGTTCTACGGGACATGAGGTAGCAATGACAATCCCTGCAACCAAAGCCCCCTTTGAATGCGCCGAGTCTTATTTCGCCGAGGCCTCCTTCTTCACTAATTTCGCCGAGGATGGGGAGAATGCTACTCATGTACATTCTACCAGGCTGCCAACCTGGGATGAGCTGTGCGGGGACAAGCTTCCCAAGGACAAAACCGGGAGAAGTAACAAGAATAATGGGTCAACCCCACCGCTTCCGCCTGCTGCCACGACCAATTCCCCCCTTCTTCCCCAAGTCCAAGAAGCAAAAGGCTGAGCCGGCCTTTCGACGTATCGTCAAGGACGGCAAGATCATCTATCAATTATGACGGTATGCAGGGGCTCCAGGCGGTCCCTCCTCAGACCCCCTCGACCCCGACCCCCTTGGAGAGACTGAATGGTGCCGCACGGCCGAGCATTGCCAGCCAGATCCTGACCTCACCCCCGGCGCGGCACCACCTTGCTATGAGGATGGCCCTCGACCTCAGGCTGAAGATATTGAAGAAATCAACCTGGCCGACCCGGGCGAAGAACCGCGGCACACCTACATTGGCACAAAACTCGCCCCCGGCCGAAGAGAGGAATTGGTTTCCCTCCTGCACGAGTATCGTGATGTCTTAGCATGGAGCTACAATGAGATGCCCGGACTGGATCCTGCCTTAGTCACACACCATCTCAACATTGCTACCGGATCCATCCCTAGCCGACAGCACCCGCGGACATTCCGCCCCGAGCTCGAATTGAAAATCAAGCAAGAGATTGAACGCCTCCTGCGCGCAGGCTTCATCGAACCTATCACTCACCCTATTTGGCTGGCTAATGTCGTCCCTGTACAAAAGAAGAATGGCCAAGTCCGCGTCTGTATCGACTTTCGGGACTTGAATAGGGCGTGCCCCAAGGACGAGTTTCCACTACCCAATATCGACATGCTCACGGAGGCCGCCGCCGGATATGAAACTTTATCTTTCATGGATGGGTTCGCAGGTTATAATCAGATTCGCATGAACCCCGACGACAGCGCCAAGACAGCCTTCCGCACTCCTATGGGTAATTTTTGTTGGAAAGTTATGCCTTTCGGCCTCAAGAATGCGGGTGCTACGTATCAAAGGGCTATGACAGCAATATTCCATGACATGATACACCATACTGTGGAAGACTATGTCGACGATCTTATTATCAAATCCAGGAAGGAAAGTGATCACCTCACCGACCTTCAAGCGGTCTTTGATCGTTGCCGCCAGTATAACATGCGGATGAATCCATTGAAATGTGCCTTCGGAGTCTCCTCCGGCAAGTTCCTCGGGTTCTTGGTCAGTCGACAGGGCATCGACGTTGACCCCTCGAAAGCAGCCTCCATCCAAGAAATGCCCCCCCCCAAGAACACAAAGCAACTGAAGAGCTTCCTCGGCAAGGTCTCTTACCTCCGACGCTTCATACCCGCACTGGCCGAGCTCATTACGCCATTTCAACACTTGACGCGTAAAAGCGCACCGTGGAATTGGGGCGCGCCCCAACGGCAAGCATTTGAACAGATTAAGGCGGTCCTCATGTCACCGCAAACCATGGTCGTACCACAACGGGGCATCCCACTCCTACTCTACCTGACTTCCACACCCAGATCCATCGGGGCTTTGCTTGCCCAAGAAGTCGAAGGTGTCGAGCGTCCTGTTTATTACCTCAGTAGAGTGATCAGAGGGCCCGAAGCCAACTACTCCGAGCTCGAGAAACACTGTCTAGCCTTGGTGTACGCCTCACAGAAGTTCAGACATTACTTTCTGGCGCATCAGATCACACTCGTCACCAAGGCTGACCCGCTCCGTTACATGCTTACGCGTCCCGCCCTGTCTGGCCGACTCACACGGTGGTTGCTGCTGTTGGCCGAATTCGGTTTATCTATCAAGAATCCTACAGCTCTGCGGAGCCAAGCACTCGCAGACCTCCTGGCCTTCTTCCCACGCCAACAATGTGAACCGATATCGGATCAACTGCCGGGGGAGGAGACAGCCCTGATCACCGACATCGATGGACTGTGGACGCTTGAATTCGACGGCTCTGCCACTAGCAAAGGCCCCAATGGCACGCCCCTCCGGCAAGGGGGTGCCGGCATAGTCTTGCGGGCACCAGACGGTGTTACCACTTCATTATCCTTCAAACTTGCATTCCCGGTGTCTAACAACGAAGCTGAATACGAGGCACTTGTCATTGGCCTCATGATCGCCGTCAGTATGGGGGCTAAGGCGCTGTGTGTGAAAGGAGATTCAAATCTGGTCATGAAGCAGGCGGACGGGGAGTTCGCGGTCAAAGAACCAGCCTTGGCACCTTATCGTGCCTTGGTGCAACACTTGGAAGGAAGACTCGGTCATGTCCAGTATGAACATCACAATAGGTGCCACAACAGACATGCGGACTGCTTGGCCACGATCGCGTCAAAGATAGAGGTCGATGGTGAACAACGGATGCTAACCATCGTCAAGAGAATGGAACCATGCACAGCACTGAACCTAGTCCCGAGGGACGTTACTGCGGACGATTGGAGGCAACCTATCATCGACAAACTTAAAGCGCCATCTCTTGCTCATGCCTCCACCCTTACAGACTTTTCAATGATGGGAGATGTCTTATACAGGCGGTGTCCCGGAGGCACTCTAGCAAGATGTTTGGCACCGGAAGAGGCAAAACACAAATTACAGCTCGGCCACCAGAAGTGTTGTGGCCTCGACGGTCCCCCTCTGTATCGTCGCCTCCAGCGTATGGGATTATATTGGCCATCCATGGCCAAGGACGCCTCGGATATACAAAAGGATTGTCCCGAGTGCTTGTATGCACCCGACGGTGCCGAAGCTCTTGTCATTGACATCGAGGGTGACTGGCGCCAGCCTTTCATCCAGTATCTATCCCACGGGATTCTACCACCTGACCGCGGCTCAGCACGATCCATCAAGCGCAAGGCAGTCAGGTATTTTGTGACGGAAGGCGAGTTATTTCGCAAGGGATTTTCGGGACGCACCCTGCGATGCTTGCAAGGTGCCCAAGTGGTCAAAGTCATTAACGAAGTACACAATGGTGATTGTGGTGAACATCAAGGCTCCCAGAAGCTGTATGCAGAATTACTAAGATTGGGGTATTATTGGCCGACTATGGAATCCGACTCCATCTCGCATGTCCGACGCTGCCAACCCTGCCAGCGGCACGCCGACAGGATACACTCGCCAGCATCCGACTTGCACATGATCTCAGCACCTTGGCCATTTCATTCTTGGGCCCTCGACCTCATCGGCCCCATCCACCCGCCGTCCAGAAGCCATTCATGGATCATGGTTGCTACTGAACGCTTTACGAAGTGGGTTGAAGCCGTACCTCTGCGGAGAGCCACGGGAGGTGCCGTTTCCAACTTCTTACGCGACGTCATCTGTCGTTTCGGCATCCCTCGATGTATTATATCTGACAATGGCACCCCATTCATTAACCGAGAGGTTCGAGCTCTCATGGAAAGGTACAACATCAGCCATGCCACATCAACTCCCTATTACCCGCAAGGTAATGGTCAAGCTGAAGCGTCCAACAAGACTTTGCTACGAGTATTATCGCGAATGGTGCATGACGCCGACCGGTCGTGGTCCGAACAACTGAATCTGGCACTCTGGGCCTACAGAACATCCATGCACACAGCGACAAAGGCCACGCCCTTCTCTCTCGTCTACGGGGACGAGTGTGTGGTACCTGCCGAGATCGCAGAACCATCGGCTCGACTTTCCCTAAGCAGCAGTCTCGGAGATGAAGCAGCCCGGCTGGCGGCACTTGACGGCCTCGACGAACGACGAGCCACGGCCCTGCGCCGCATGAAGAAGTATCATGAGCAGCTCACGAAAGCTTATGGGAAGACCGTCAAGCCACGTTCGTTTATCGAGGGCGACCTTGTTCTTCAAGCCGCCAAGCATGTGCGGGCCAACATGTCAGCTCCTAAATTCACGCCAAACTGGGAGGGCCCTTTCACGGTGCACGAAGCCCGCACTAATGGCTCGTACCTCCTGCTCAACCACGACGACGGTCAGGTCTCGGCCCCCATCAACGGCCGCTACCTGAAGAAGTATTATGTGTAGTCGCGACAACATAAGCCCGCGTCATAGAACGCGCCCTCGTAGCATTTTTGTACATGCGACATTGCTTGCAGACTTGTATTTTTTTGTTGATCTGTGTAGCGTTCTACACTAGTCATGTAATGGTGTTTTGTACCGCGTCCTATCAATACAAAGTCATGCTGTTACCTCAACTTCTGCCCAGCTGGCACTCATTCTCAACCTATGCTTCCTAAGTCACTTTCTACGAGCGGGAATGGGAGAGCATTCACAAGTAACCGAAACAAGCAAGACATTCAAAAAAAAAAAAGAGAGAAGAAAGAAGAGAGCAACCGAACATAACATACAATAAGCCGAGACCATCAAAAATATGTACATATACATCAAACGTTTACTAGCCGTCGTTAAGCACTACAACTACGGCAAAGTAACATACAAGCTAGGAAAGTCTAGACAACAGCGATGCAACTGGGTGGGAGCTGAATGCCTGAAGTACCTCCCGCTCCGCTTGTACCTCTGACCATCCAGCATCAAGCTCGGCCTGTCGCCCTAACCGCTCTGACTCTCGCCCGTCCACCTCACCTCGCCGCCTCTGTAGATCGGACAACTGCCTCTGCAAATCGACGAGCTGTCTCTCTATCTCTGCCACCTGCATGTCAATCCCGGCCAACTCTGCCGTGATCTCTGACCGCTCTGCCTCTAATCCTGTGCGGCGCCGCTCCAGCAACATCTCCCGCATAACCACGACTGCACGCCTCTCATCCATATCGTGGCTGACGCTCCTCGATCTAAAGAAATCTGCTAGCCAGTCCAGCTGCATACCTAGCGATGTGAACGGAGCGAACTCTGAAAGCGACCGAGCAACGAACTCTGCAGTCCAACCCGACGACGGCACACTGGCGAACGGCAGCAACCACTCCATAAACCCTGCAGACACCCACATCCGTAGTACTGGGTTCTCTACCACCACGCTCTCGAATGTCTGCGGGAACGCTGCCTTCACCAGTTCTAACCGGCGCACAGTCTCCGCTGGTAGCTGGAGGCCCCCCCAAGCTGCCACATCCACCTGACCGCTCGAGGATCCTCTACTCATCTCTCCGACTGTCGCGCCACTGCCGCCCGCTGCAGAAATCTCCGACATCCCACCCGCCCTCTGCGCCCCAATCGTGGCTGAGTGCATCGCCAGAAGAGTAGCTCCGACCTCAACCACGGACTCCGGCAATGTGTCATGCCGTCGCACCACCACAGCCTGAACCGGTGTCTCTCGCTCACGAATCGAGGCAGCAACAACAGACTCAGGCTCCGCCATTTCGCCACCATCACCTCCCACAACCTGCGTCTCCATGCCTGTCCACCAGTCCTCGTCAATGTCGAACATCACCGTATCGCTCCCCTCTCCGCCGTATAGTGCCCCCACCGTTTCCTCAGTAGCAGGCAATGGGCTCACCCTCCTCGGCACACTGGCCGTCAATAGCTCAACGGCCTCGGTCTCATCACTGTCAACTAATCTGCCGGCCTCGGCTGCCATAGCCTCCTCGCCTTCGATCTCAGTCTCGGCCTCGCTCCCCCCGCGACCGCCTCTTCCTCGTCCCCCTGGCAAAACCGCTGTCAGTTCACAGATTATGAGCAATATGCAAACCATATTTATACGACAAAAAGAAAGGACAGAAGCAAACCTCAGAGTCTAGCTCCTCTAATACGTCGCGCGGCCTCTTCGCCCCTGATAGGTGTGGGGCTGAGGTACCAGCACTAGCCTGACGCGCTGTCTCCATCATCCCCACTCGCAATGCCGACAAGGGCCCCTTGCCGGCCCCCGGCACCCTCGGCACCTCGGCAATAGGCTCCTCCCCACGGTCCTCCCCGGGAGCAGCGTCCCCCAACTCTACCGCATCCTCCTCCGCCTCCCTCTCCGAGCTCGGAACAGAACTCCCGGTCACCAGTGACAGCATCCCGCACTGCCTCGCGACTGTGGCCGATATCAAACTCAGGGCTCGGTCACATGCGAACACATCTACCTGTCGACGTGTGCCTGACGGCTGTGCCAGCCATCCGGCCCAGCTCCCTCGCAGTCGCTCCCACCAATGCGCATAATCCGCGGTCACCGCCCCTGCCACCTCTGTCCCTGGCTGCCTCCACTCTGTCGTCGGTGCCGGCCACTCGCGGGCTCTGTCATATAGTGTATACCCAAAAGCCGTCGCCACACTCCAAGGGCTGTCATAACCGCATGGGGGCTCTAGATCATACCCGAACGCCAACGACAGACGGTCCGGGCAATACCTCGCCACATAATAGCAGCACTCGGCGGGCTTCCCGCCATCATCTGTCAATACCGAGAGCCAGCCGGGAAAATACGCGACCAATAGCGCCAGCTGTCCTGGCGCTAGCTCGCCTCTCCTGCTCAGATCTGTCGTCACCTCCTGCACGTGCAGCCATGGCGGCGTACCATATGACGCATGCATCTCCATATAGGGCCGTCGCTCGCATTCCCCCCGTTTGTCTAGAATCTGTGCCAACGGGCACCCCGGCCTCCTGATGCCTGCCCAAGCAAAAGCCCGAGACCCGCTACACCACAACGCCACCTGCCGCGACCTGCCTGGACGGGTCACTGTCCCCATCGTCGGTGACGGGTGTGCGAGTGGGTATCCGTCAGGACGGTACCCTGGAAAGCACTCGTACAGGTACCTCTGCAAGAACATCCAGTCCACGTACGTCGCCACCTGATACCGACCATACGACCGCTTCACGTCATTCACGAACTGATCTAGCCGCGAGTATAACGTGCCCAAGTACACCGGAGCCAAGCCGACCCGCCTTCCCTGCGCCATCCGAATGGCCAAGGGAAACACCCTCGGGGAAATGCCATCCTCAGGTGTCCCCTCAAACACAAACCTGCAAACAACGACCGGCAACATATGTCAGTTTGACGTTTTACAGGGCAAGCAGGACATACGATATATTCACGAATAATCACACGACAGTACAAAATTTACCTCGATAAGAACATCGCCAAAAACGCCACCAACTCGTACCGATCGCTGCCATGATACGGACCCATCACGAACTGGGCAGCATTGCCCAACTTCTGGCCTGTCCTCGCCTGCGGCGTGCCGTAGAACTGGCGCAGCCACCCACCGTACGTCCCCTTCCGGTGCCTCTTCGTCTCCGCCAAAATGTCCAGTAGCTGCGTCTGCAACAACCGCTCCTCCCCGCTCAGCCGGGTCACCCGTGCATCCACCTCCCCGTGTATCGGCAGCCCTGTCAGCATCAACACATCGAGTAACGTCGGCCCGATCTCCCCGAACTCGGTCACGAACGTATGCGACTGCGTGCTCCATCTTGCCAGCAATCGGGTCATCCCTGGAGTATCCCTATATAACTCCAGCCCCCTCGCCGTAACATTGATCGCCGGTAACAGCCCTAGTGCCTGCAACACCTGCGCCCTCACCGGTGTCTCCAACATATGCTCACACCAAAAGTCCCACCCTACCGGCATCGCACTATGGCCCTTGAACATCACCGGCGACCAAGGTATGTCCTCTCTCCCAATCAACAATGCCGGTACATACCTCGGCGACATCACAGGCGCCTCCGCCGGGCTCGGCGCGCGAAGGTAGGGTGACGATAGCCGAGGCTCCTCTCCCATCGACGGACCACCCCACGGTGTCCTGAACGCTCCGTCTGCCACACGAATGGCCAACTCCCTCCACAGCTCACGGTCCGGTACACACGGTACTACTCCCCTCGCGGCGGTCGCGATGTACCCGCCGCGGCCCCTCGCGGCTTCGCCCACATCTTCTGCCGAACTTTTTTCGCTGCTGGAGTCGCTCCGGGCTGTGAGGATGGGACTTGGGCCTGTCGGACACCCTGCGTGACCGACCCCCCATGACTGGCCGACCCCCCATGTGCGGCCGACCCCTCTCGTGCGACCGACCCCCCGTGGCTGGCCGACCCCCCATGTGCGGTTGACCCCTCTCGTGCGACCGACCCCCCGTGGCTGGCCGACCCCCTTTGCGCGGCCGACCCCCCTCGCTGGGCCGACCCCCCTTGCCCGGCCGACCCCCCTCGCTGGGCCGACCCACCTTGTCCGGCCGACCCCCCTCGCTGGGCCGACCCCCCTCGTGCGGCCGAGCCCCCGTGGCTGGCCGACCCCCCTCCCCTCGCAGAGCCACAGACTGGCCGACCCCCTGGCCCCGACGACCCCTCGCCCACTTCCACCTCTTCTCTCACCATCCCTTTTTCTCTCTTTCTTTCTCTCTCTCTCTCTCTGACTTACGTAGGCACAAATGGCGGTGCCTCCGCCCCTGCCCCCCTCCGCTCCTTATATAGGGGTGGGCAATTTTCTTTTCTTTTTCCTTTTATTTTCTCTTTCTTTCTTTCTTTTTCTATTCTTTCTTTCTTTCTTTTCTTTTTCTTTCTTTTTTCCTTTACTTTACGCTCCCGTCCGCCGGCGCCTCGCCACAGTTTGTCGACCACGCGCCGTCGCCGCTATGACCGCAGTGCGCGCCCGCGGGCCACCTCCACGACCTTCGTCGCACGCATTCACATGACAGCTCCGCGACAGGCCCCGTCGCCCGCGTGCCATCTCCTTGAACCGCGTCGCTTGTGCCAACTCATCGCGCTCTTTACAACGCGCGCTCAATGCCAATGGTCACTTGATGCACTGCCGCGACGTTCGTCGCCGCGCCCGTGCGCCATTCTCATCATGCGTGCCCCCGGCACCAAGTATAGCTCCGCGACGTTCGTCGCCGCGCCCGTGCGCTATTCTCATCATGCGTGCCCCCGGCACCAAGTATAGCTCCGCGACGTTCGCCGCCGCGCCCGTGCGCCATCTTCATGGTACGTGCCCCCGGCACCAAGTATATGCTCCGCGACCTTCGTCGCCGCACCTATCCGCCATTCTTATCACATGTGCCCCAGCACAGTATTGCTTTGCGACGTTCGGCGCCGCACCACTTTCATGACATGTGTTCCGGCACCAAGTATTGTCCCCGCGACAATCATCGCCATGTCCATGCACCACGACCATGTTACAAGCCTCCGGGCATAACACCCATTCACCACACCATGTGCCCCCGCCATGGGCATGGAAGACCTTCAACCCACTCTTGTGTGCGACATTCTGGAGGCTCCGCTCGTAGTGCTCCTGCAAGAGGACCCCTCCCTGCGACATGGGCTGAGCGCCAGCACGGGTTAGCGACACAATCAAACTACGGGATGGGCTCACAACCTTGAAGCCATCGCCGGCACAATCAAACTACGGGATGGGCTCACAACCTTGAAGCCATCGCCAGCACAATCAAACTACGGGATGGGCTCACAACCTTGAAGCCATCGCCGACTCAATCAAACTGCTACATGGGCTTAGCGTCATCGCCGGCTCCATCACCAGGGACCCTGGCCCCCGCAGCAAGAGGGGCTGTAACCACATCGTTTATGCATGCGACGCCCGCTCGGGTTGCCCCTCCGCGCCCGCCCCACGCAGGGGGCTTATGTTCATACCCTATTCTGGTCGCACCCCAAGACCCGCCAAGGGACCCACTTTGCACGACACATCACCCAGTCAGCGGTCAACTTTTCAACGCTCGAGGGCCGGTCAAAGCAACGCATGCTCAAGTCACGTGAACCATTCGTGAAGCGACTTCGGCGTGCCTTCCACCCCAAGGGGTCGGCCTCCCTCTAGGGTCGGCCTCCCCCAAGGGTCGGCCTCCCTTGGGGGTCGGCCACCCCAAGGGGTCGGCCACCCTCGGGGGTCGGCCTCCCTCTCGGGTCAGCCTCCCCCAAGGGGTCGGCCACCCTTGGGGGTCGGCCACCCCGAGGGGTCGGCCACCCTCGGGGGGTCGGCCTCCCTCTAGGGTCGGCCTCCCCCAAGGGGTCGGCCACCCTTGGGGGTCGGCCACCCTCGGGGGGTCGGCCTCCCTCTAGGCTCGGCCTCCCCCAAGCGTCGGCCTCCCTTGGGGGTCGGCCACCCCATGGGGGTCGGCCACCTGCCTTGAACACCGACGCCGTCACCTTTGACCCCACCCCATTGTCACGACGACCGTCGCTCGCGGCCGCACTCCGCCATAGTCGCGACAACCGTCGCTCTCGGCCGTGCCCCTTCGTCGCGATGACCGTCGCCCGTAGTCTCGATGACCGTCACTTGTGGCCGCTCTGTCGCCATGACAACCGTCGCTCACGGTCGCGCGCCATCCACGCAACGACCCTCGTCGCTCGGAGATCACTCTGCGACCCTCGTCGCCCGCACTCAACCGCGCCCCATGCGCTGCAATCATGTTATATGCCTACGGGATAGGCTACTCCTCCAGGACACTATCTCCGCCAGGGTGCCTGCGTGACTAGCCTACGTGCTCTGGCACTGGGGGCTCGCGTCGGCACCCCTAAGGACTATGACCCCCGGGTCACTCGGAGACGGGAGCAGGTCTTCGGAAGGGCATCTTGCCTAGTCCACCTGGCAGCTGGGCGTCGGGTCTTCCCCACCGCTGCCAGACCTGTGGGATTCAGTAAGGGCTTGGACTGGAGGCTGGGGCAACGGGCTACTCTGACCATGCTACCGCGGCATGATCAGTCTCCTCAGACAGGCAGAGAGATGTTGCAAGGGCAGGGCAGCACGAACTTAGGAACCGGCAGTCCAACGAAGGGTCAGTGCGTTGGCCCCCTGGTGACGTGTCGTTCCCAGGGGGCGACACATGTCAACTTATGACACATGCACATTTTTGCCTATAAATAGTGGACTTTGGAGCTTTTTCAAGGATCTTTTTCTCATTTGGACTTTTCACTTTCTCTCTCTAAAAGAAACATTCTCTCTGGAATTCTAGTGAGAGAAATATACTTGAACTCCCGTCTACGGACCCTGGACGCCATACCCTCATCACGGACTGTAGACTGTCGGTCCTGTTCATCGTCACCCTGCCTGCGCAGCACTGCCAGCCCTCACGACCTGTCTGGGGAGCCTTGTCCTCGGCCCTTGCGCCGTCCTTGCTGTCTCCCACGTTGCCTACCTGGAAGCCAACTCAGACCGCATCCTTTGTGGCACCTCCACGTATCATCGAACCATTTTCGGCACCATCAATCTCATATGAGCGTACTGATATGGTTTGCTTGGTCGTATAATACGGACGGATCTTCTGGTCCAGGGTTGAAATCCATTTTTCGCAACTGAAATTATGCAAAACGGCAAGGTCGGAAGCGTAAACATTCTCAAACGTACAACGCTAGCACAGTCAACGCTAGCATGTGATCAGATAATACTCATATAAGTTCACATGCTGTGTATATGCAATGTACATAGATACAAACAGACACGGAATGTGATTTTACAAGTGAAATCACATGAACAAATAATACGCAATACAAATATATAATCTATATATATGTATAAATACATTGACAAACGCTAGCACAATGCACCGCACACACATTCAAAATCATGCATAAGCCGCGATAACAACTCTAGATTATGAACAAATAAAGGATTGGTTTGTGAAGTTACGTGATTGATTCGTCGAATAAATGATTTCTTGAGAAGAAATTGCGCTGATCTACTTGCCAACGCCACTAGAAGAATTGTGAGAAGAAGGAATGAATAGCAGTTTAGAAGGAATGAATAAGGGTTTCGAAGTAAAGAAAGGGAAAAACGGTCCGCTACACTGTCTAGCGGACGGTGGGATAATGACAAAGTAACAGTCGTGCATCGACACGACTGACATTGACGGAGTCAGTCATCCGCTACACTGTCTAGCTGACGACTTTTTGGCTGTCAACGTGGGCCCAAGAAAGTGGTCCGCTAGACAGTGTAGCGGAGGGGGGAGCAGGGGCAAAATGGTAAAAAGGTCCGTCCGCTACACTGTGTAGCGGACCACTAACAGCGCCGCAAAAATACGCGATCTGGACAGTCCATCCCGAAGGGATGGACGGTCAGATCGCGCTAGCAAGATATCTCATTTTGCTAGCGCTATCAACGGATCAGCTCATATATACATATACATATATATATATATATATATACATATATATATATATATATATATATATATATATATATATATATATATATATATATATATGCCACATGCACACTTAATATCTTCAAAAGTCAGAACATATATCGAGTATCGTAACATATCGGAGGAGTGGGTTACTTTGAATACTTTTTGTGAGGGGGCGTCCTTTTCTTGGATGTTTATAGTTTATGACACACACGTGCATAGGCTGATAGGATACTGATGGATGTACAACATCTTCAATGTTTGTATTGGAGTTTCAACGAGGAAGTCCCTGTCCATTATTGGCAGCATATATGGTCACATTCTCACTTGCCTAATCACGGAAATGCGTGGACCAGAATAATTTGCCTCAGAAACCCTACAAACCTGTCCTCCAGTTTTTCCACAAGGACCTGATCTTTATCTCTCTCCCTTTCCCTTGACTTCACCGCACTGCCATTTCAGAACTTCAGACTTCAACTATATGCAAATACAGACGAAATTGTGTGGGAGCCTCCAAGTTTTTGGAGAGCACCACCTTACCCAATATTTGCGTTTCCCCGTCGCTGGCAAGATAACGTCGGCAAAATAGTCCCCGAGATTGATGAAAATATTTGGTTGCAGCCGTACTGTAGAAGATGGTTAATACTTTTCACATAACAATGATACTTTATGATTATTGCATAGTAGTATTCCAATTAGTGATGTCCCAAAATACTACCAAAAATTGTCACTTAAATTACCTATAAAATGTCAATAATCATATATTGCGACCTTTAATCATGGCTTAACGGGAGTTGTAGCTTCCCCTTACTATTTTGTTTTTAACCAAAATTGATCCATTTTCATTCACAAGTCAGACGATCTAACATCTAGTGGAACTTAGACATGGTTGGTAACTTTATTGAAGTGACATGTCGTCCTTGAATTTCTAATCCTTTGAGTTCTCTTTTCGTTGTCACTGACACAAGTTTTTGATGAAGTGAGGTATTAATTTCTACCTAGAATAGACCAAACTCTAGATAATAAATTTGGCGTTTCAGATATATCAAGAAACATCTAAAACTACAAAGTAGCCCTACTGGCTAGATGTAGAGTACAAATGTTTATAATAATTTATGATCCCACTCCAAATCTAGACGTTCTTATGTCAAATGACTTTTAATGCAGCTTATACATGACACACGTCAAAGAGGGTTCATTGGCTGAGTGAAATATCATTTTTCATATCAACTTTTAACTGTTAATTCAGTAACAGGATTACATATGCAAGAGCTATGGTATTGGTTAGTCTGACTCTTGCCTCGTGGTGTCTTACTTATGTAAAATGTAAAATTTTTGGAAATTGTCTTGATAGCATAGACATTTCTTTTGAGTGTATAGTGGTCCCCATTTGGCAAAAATCAAGACATCTCCGGACATTTTATTGTTTATGAGAAGGAAGGATATGAATTGAAAGCAAAAATACTTGAAGGCCGTAACATCTCGGGATTGTCAGAACGTTAGCATTCGCTCGATCATTTATACTAAGGCAATAGAACCCTCAAACTCAACTAATTTAAAACTATTAGTCAGTTAGAACAACTAAACTATTGAGTAAAACAATACTCTTAACGTACTATCATAGTTGGAACATCAAAGTCTAAGTTAACAATTCTAAATAACAATATTAACCCACGCAGGGGTTCTAATGATCAAACTAAAACTAAATTTCTCTCTCCCCCCATTCGGATCTAATCTACCCCCAATGCGATCTATTGTTGGATATCACCTATAGAAAGGAAGTTAAACGAGCGTGAGCTTTTGAGTGCTCAGTAAGGTCATTCAAATGAAAAGTTATGAAATAATTTACAAATGCAATACAATGATAGTTCAGTTCACAGATACAATTCGATGATGGTTTCCAAAGTTTTCACAATGATAGAACTATTTCGATAAATATCAATATGAGTTTCAGATACGGTGCAAACAATCATAGATGCTATTGAGCACAAACAATTGTAAACTCACGCAGGCAGTGCAGGGTAAGCACACGCAAAGCCACAAAGGCGATGCTCACTAATATTGATAATTACGTATGCATACTTACAACGGCTAGTCCATCAAGGCATTAGCCCACACCAAGACACCGGTTAGTCCATCAAAGTACTAGCCCACACCAATACCCACCAACTCCTCTAATACACACCAACTCTTGTCAAAACATATCACTATAGAAATCTCATGTCAATATACAGAATGCAATAATCGCTAATACAACATATAATTCAATACTCAATTGGCAGTAAAAAGAACTGAGCGTCGATATGGATGTCAAAAATCACTTAACACTCAAAGTAGGGTTTCATGGACAATCAACACATTCTCATTACAATTTGATAACCAAAGGCCAATGGAATTTGAGAAAAAAAAATAGAATGAAAGATACAAAATCAAAGTGAGGAAGTAGGGTTAATAGAATTCCTTACCTCAATTCAAGCTATGCGCTACTAAACAACCTCGGCCCAAAATCCTTTGAATTAACCTAGATCGGCAAATTATTTATCAGAATAAACTGTAGTCTCAAAACACTATGAACCCAATGCTAATTTTTTAAATGTTGTTTGCACCGACACTTTTAAAATAACCCAAATCGAAATGGGTCCAACGTACATCCAAACCTAATGAGGACCTAACACACTCCTCAGGTATTGTGATACCCCAAAATTCATAATAAATCTTTATAAAGTAATTTTAGAGCTTAAAACATTATAAGAAGTTAAAATATAAATTTTTTGATATTTTGAATTAAAAATAATTTTCTTAAATACCATAGTAGCCCAAAAATATCCATTAATAATTATAGGTCAAAATAAAATCCCATAATTTTTACAATATCTTAAAAATATGTAAGAGAAATATAGATACTGAATCAGGTAAAAAAAAAGCATTAAAACTATTATTAATCAATTCATTTGGCCCAAACAAATGTGATATTGAAATCATAACAAATCACCTCTGAAAATTCCAAAATGTAAACTGAAAAATCTTTGAATCATAAGAACAATACACAAAAATTTTTAGAACTCAATAATCATTTTAAATAGTTCAAATAGATTTTAGAATTTCAAAATTTCACAAAATATCAAACGATATCAGAAAATTCTGAAATTCCAAAATTAAAATAGCTTTGCAAATGTGAAAAAACATTGCCAGAACAGTGGCCTGAGCCCGAAGGCCACCCCACGCACCACCCACAAGCCGCCCATGCACTCTCACATGTGGCGCACGGGTATTGTTCATCATCTTCCACAGCAGCCTTTAAACAGCAAACCCTAGTTTCGCTTTCCTCCATTTTTCTTGCTCTAATCCGTTCCTATGATACCCTAATACATTCTATAACAACAATATAAGATCGATGATCAAATTTGCGGGGTTATATGAGAAGAAAAATGTGTATATACATGTATATATGCACGTGTATGTATACACATGTATACGTTAAAACAGTACGGTTTTAGGGGTGATTACCTTATTGTATCCTCCTCTGAAACACACTATTTGTCTCCCCAACTCTACATTCGATCCAATCTCTCTTCTCTCCCTTTCTTCCACTTTCTCTCTACTCTCTCTCTCTTTCTACATTCTATCTGTTCTCTCTCTTTATATATGTCTCACTCAGTCGTATTTAAGATGAAGAAGAGAAAAGAAAGACGGTTGCCATAATGTTTTATATACATAAAAACCCTAAAAATGGAAAATTACCAAAATCCCCTAGACTTTAGGTAATTTTCAAAGTTTACCAAAGCTTTCTAATATTATTAAAAGGCCCAAAACACTATTTACAATAATTTTATATGCTAGAAAAAAAATTAATGGGTTTGTTACATAACGTCGCTTCATTAAGCATCACTAATCAAATATCGATGTTAAGTAAAAAAATCATTTATGCTAACTGTCACTAAGTATCGCAATTAATCAATATCGCTTTAAATTATAACTTGTATTTTCTGAAATTTATCACTAAATGTTACGGATAAAATTTCACTCATGAAAATCGACGCTAAATCTTGCGTAAAAGTTGTCGCTTAAAACAAACTAATCGACTAGGCATTATCAAGGTTCGGGGTGTTACAAAGGCAAAGGTGGTAGATTTTTTCTATAGCGCGTTCGTGAAATAGTTTCCCATGTTGAACCCTACTTGACGATTAAAGGAATGGCTTGTATACTTCTCATCCATGAGAGTAAGTTTGCATGTTGAGATGATAATGGGCAATCAGAGTTCTTGATCGAAGTGGTAAACTTAACGATGATGGTGGAGATCCCGTAGTTTTTAATTGCAAAATTGCATTTCAAAAAACAAGGATCAGTTACAAGAGTAGGTTGTCCCACAGGTTGCTACACCAAAGGAAACAAGCCCCACTATCGTAACCCTGCAGAACTAAAGCTAGTGCCTTTAAATTGCTAGATACTAAGGTATGCTATAAGTATAGAAGTAACATCTGGATAACTCACCCAGATGGATCCATAATACAATGTAAAATCTCACATAGTTTCTCTCATTTTTTCTCTTTTTTTTCACTATTACAACAACAAAAACAAAAATGTTGAACGACATACATGTAAGCAGTCCCATGTATCTTTCAAACCCCTCGATTGCATATCTTGAATCTCGGCAATCCTAGTTAGCAAACACTTGGAATCCATTTTAGTTGTATGTTCAAAGCTCGCTGCTCATTTCAATTGTGCATCCATAGCTCACAGTTGACTTAGAGTAATACTGGATATAATCGTTGAAACAAGACAAAAAACTTTATAAGGAACATATCTGATCATGTGCAGTTGTGCCATCTCGTATCAAAGAAGCCAAAAATAGATAAACCGATCTTAGAATTACACTTACATAGGCAGCTCCTACTACGGAAATACGTTTAGGTACGTAAAAGAAATTCCATTAGGAAAGAGCTCAAAGGAGAATAACAGCACAAAGATACTAACAATCCAAGCTCGAAACTTACTAGCCATGATTGAGAAATTAAAACAAGGCCAACCTGCCAAAACAAACCTCAAACAAATCATACCACCACCACCATCCCTCCCTTCCTGGAAACCCTACCCCTTCCTCCACCCTACCCTGCAAGCTAAAAAAATAAAACCCAGCCTCCATTCTAGCACTTTCCATCATCTATTAATTTTTCCCTACGCCATCACCCCTCCTCTCCTTTCCCCCCATAACACAAAATTCCAAAAGGAGCCCAAAACATTATTCCACCAAGTTGAAAAAAAGGTGAAGGTATAAAAGTAGAGGTGTCAAAGGGCCGGGCTTGGGCCGGCCCAGCCCGGGCCCAGCGGGCCAGAAAAAGGGCCGGGCCATTTTGGGCTTCGGGCCTTGTAAACCGGGCCGGGCCAGGGCTGGGCCCAAATCTTGGAAATGGAGGCCCTATCCAGGCCCAAGCCCTAGGCCCTAACTTTAGGGCCGGGCCTAGGGCCGGCCCAGGCCCCTTTTTTTGTGTTGAAAAAATACTCATTCACAAAATAAATACAATTGATAAGGCCCTAAACCATTCAATATCGTTCTTGTGACTAATGAAGTGCCTTAGAGCTTTACGTTTACTCTATTTGAGAATATTCATTAGCAACAAAGAGTAATTTTGTTCGCAAAAAGACAATCTTTTCACATGAGTAAATATAAAGAAATGTGCATGTCCAAAAAGTTAAAATAAAAAAGTAAAATATGAGGAGTAGAGACAATGATGTGTGAGAAAGAAGGGGGAAAGGAAAAAAAAATGACTCAAAATGGTTTAGGGCCAAATTTAGGGCCAAAGGGCTGGGCCAAATTTAGGCCTAAAAGAGGGCCGAAAAGAGGGCCAGGATCGGGCCAAGGGCCGGGCCTGACCCGGGCCGGGCCATTTTTGGAAAATATTAGGCCTGGCCCTAGCCCAGGCCCAAGGCCCTACAGGTTAGGGCCAGCACTATTCATGCTTAGGGCCGGGCCAGCCCTGGCTTATTTAGGGCCGGGCCGGGCCAGCCCTGGCTTATTTAGGGCCGGGCCGGGCCGGCCCGCCGGCGGCCCGGCCCTTTTGACATCTCTATATAAAAGCAAGAATTACAGAAACCGCCCCTTACTTCAATCAATGAGGCATTAGTACCAAAGGCCAATGAAAAGTCCTTGCCACTCAGATGGAACCTCCCTGCGCTCTTCTCGATAGCACATAGATAGGATCCTTCATCCCAACATAATTGTAAAAACCAGTCTAGCCAAGCATATTGAAAAATCTATGTCTAGTAGTGAAACAAGCCCTATCTATTTCTAAAGTGACGTCCGAGAAAAAATGGCAAAAAAACGTGTCAACTGATACGAGATGTTGCGTGGAATAGATTGGGACCTGGAAATATTCTGTCGCTATATTTTTTCGAGCAAAGATCACCGGCAAGATGGGACCTATACTTTTTTGATGACTGTCGGCATATATTCTGGGCATAAGTGACTAGTCCAGCAAGGTTTACCCAGTCCTAAATTATAGCTAATCTACACTTCCAAGGTCGGGTAAGGGTAGATCTACACCAATTCCACCACTGATAGGCCACCGCTACTGCCGATCAAGGTTCCGACAGAGGATATCTCATCTTTTTGTCGGGGCAGACTTTTTTGCACTAGATATACCTTACCGCCGTTGGATGCTCGGTCGGCAGCAGTGATTATAACAAGGTGACATTTTATAACCAACCCTAAACTCGTTATTTTCTGCTGGAGGATTTCTTGTCACATGAGACCACTTATCCAACCAAAATTACTCGATTACTATGCGATCAACTAAACTGGAGACCTGTGATCACCCCCCGCACGCTAACGCACGGTGGTGTGGTAGGGGTGGCACAGTTAGTGTTTACGAGGTGTGTGGTTTTTAGGGAGAAGATAAAGAGTCTTGTTTTTGTGAGGTTCCTTGTTTTATACTTTTGTAGTCCTCATTCGTATTAAAGATAAGGGCTTAGCAAAAAATTAGACGTTTTCCTCTTTTGTGGTTATTGCTGATATTGAGGAAGTGTGTTCGTAGTATACATGGAGATGCCACAGCGGATACAGTCAAATTTAGCTACCAAGTAAATAGTAGTGGGACATAGCAAGGTTAGGGAAAATGCAGGGACCAAGGCTTTCCAGATAGAGCTTGAGGAGCGGATCTCTGTAAGGGCGAAGACTAAGGTGAATAGGATTCGACCATCGATAATATGAGAGTCATAGTCTGGATATCAAGGTCATAGCTAAGGTCATGAGTTAGAGTCTAGGTCCAAAGCTTTCTCTCTCTAGAATCTCTAGTTCTAGAATAATATATTACGAAAGTGAATTCTATAAATGATTTCAAGTATCCAAAATAAGATCCATACTTAGCTATTCATAGAAAAGATATGCCTATGTCATCAGGATACATGTGGTACACCCCGAGAGTGACACCTTAACAGGGTCGAGGCACAGGGGGTGCAAATACCAGTGCTTCTTGGACTGCCAGATTGGATTCTTTTTTAGCTGCCCCGTATAGCTTTGCTTTTTCTGTCTATGAAGACTAAGTCACGCTATGCTGGTGGAGCCAGAGCTTCCCTTGGCCTAGATATCGGTCCAAAGCCCTTATTAATTCTCATCGGGGACATCAAGAGATGTAAAGAACCTAGCAGTGGTGGTGAGGGTCCCTATGCCAAGCTGTCGGGCATAATAGGCATAATGTTCGAAGTGACCCTGGGGACATCATCTTGGGGACACCAATCAATAACATGAGAGAGACGATTTCATTGCTCAGGCATTTCTAGTGTCATACGAGTCATCCCAGGTAGAGATAATGTCTCCAAAGATGAACTATCCTGCTAAGAAGGGCCCTCATATCCAAGCACTAAGAGTGGAGCGTCTCAGGATGCTGCACACACTTAAGAGTGGGTCGAAACATGTTCCATGAACACGGCCAAACATGAACATTGTGGCCAATAGATGAACCAATATCAGGGGCATTGTGGTGTGATGCGGTGCCGAGGGCATAGCTATATAAGTAGTGATGCGTTGTGCCGCTAAGACATGTGTGTGGTGATGGGGGGGCACGCTTAATGGAGATGATGTTAGGGCACGATGAATAAGTGTTGTGCGGGGCACGTGCACCAGAAACAACATAAGAGCCTAACCAAAGGAAAGAGTGCCTGGGGCACGTATGATGGGAGGTGGTGCTCGACTGTGGCCAGACATCACAACACTCGTGTGCAGTGTTGGGCATTGTGTCGGGGGCGTGTAATGCAGAGTCAGCACCACAAAGGAGAGACGCTCAGGCACGACAATGGGCATTACGTACTGAAAACATAACGTGGAGATGAGGCTTAGGCACAATTAATCGTCATGACACTCAGGCATGGCGACAGAGGTCACATAGTATGGAAAGAGTCCGTCAATGATGATTGCAGTACCCCCCTACCGCCCTACCCCCAACCCAAAAGGACAAGGATCCCCTAAGGGGAAACCTTAGCTAACCTTCCCTTGGCCGACCCCATCGGGGAAAGGACGAAGGTTGACCCCGTGGGAAGAGCAGGGAAGGCCAATCCATTTCACTACAAGAAATAACGCTTTTAGCGATGGGTAAATCCATCGCTAAAAGCCTGAAATTTGTTGCTAAAAATTTTAGCGACGGATACACCATCGCTAAAAGTCCCTCGTATAAAAGCCCGTCGCTAAAAGTTTTGTAATAAAATATTAAAATCCGTCGTCTAAATATTGAACTTTTTTCAACGGATTTATTTATGAATTAGCGACGGAGTTTCCGTCACTAATTCTGTTTTACGTTTTTTATTTTATTTTCTTTTTTGTGAAATTAGCTACGGAATATAATTTTTAGTGACGGAATACCCGTCGCTAAATTAGTTTTTTAGCAATGGAATTTTCCATCGCTAAAATTTTAGAATTAAGTACACTTTTAGCAACGGAAATAATTCGTCGCTAAAAGTCATTTTTTAATTTTTTTTTGTTTTTCTGATGCCCAATCCTGTAATAAAAAATTCAATCCTGAACAACAACTCATAATCTCGAAGATAGAAACAACTAAATATAATCAACTTTAAAAAATGTGCATGGTAGAAAAAAACTCGTAATGTACAAACTGGGAACTGGATACAGCCGGTTCGGGGAGGGGAGAAGATCGAGTACAAGCCAAGCGGGGGGGGGGGGGGACAAGCTGGGACTGGGCACGAGAAAGGGCTCATCAGGGTTTGCCGAGTCCTAGATCTGGATCCTGCTGATCCGGGGCAGGCTCGGCATGTCCAGCAGGAGTACCCTGTTGATCATGGTCCTTGATCATCCTCAACACCATCGTAGCAATGCGCTGGATCTCCTCCTCATCCAAGAGATGCCGAGGAGCCGGTGTCTATGGAAGGGCAGCGGGGGGTGAGGACGCTCCTATCACGGCACGAGCAGTCATGCTAGGCAGGCCGCGTATGCGGTCTTTCGGCCGATTGACGACCTCCGGCGTATCCAGCCATCGCTTCAACGCCCCAGTACTCGCACCCGTACTAGTGGACGTTGATGGCTGTCCAAACTGCTGCTCGGACCCCCTAAGCTGTTCATACGAGGCCTGAAAAAATAGTGATTTAAAGATATGTTAGGGCATTAATTAACGCAACAGACATTAAGGATATAAAGAAAAATTAACAACTTAAAACATTGACTTACATCGATCCGCTGGGCAATATCCGAAACATAGTCGCCGGCTCGGTGCGCCTCGTCCTTGTCCTTCTTCTGCACGTGCGTCTGATTATACGTCAGAGCTATGACCTCATCATCTTCCAGATCCGGGTTCTCGACCGCATTCATGTGTCGGACGATGTCGTGTGGCACCGACCCCCCATGTGCGTCGGATCTCTGTTCTGTCTGTTCTCGGCCCCGTTCTTACTCTTGGCGTCCCAACCTGGATCCGCAGCCCACCGATCTATCATCTCCCCCCATACAGTCAGAGATATCCAATGTGGGGGATATGTCTTCATCTCCGTCATCGGGGCACCCTCGGGCAGCATCTTCTTCGCCCGGTCCCGTGCATCATGGAGCCATCGGCTGTAATTCTTGTGATGTAAGCAAAGAAGGCCTGCTGCCCAGTGCCTGATCAGGCAAGTCAAACGTGAACCCCTCCTACAAGGCATTCAATAACACAAATTAATTTAGAGAAAACAAACTCTAATTAAACAAATACTATCGCTGAAAAAAATACTTCAACGTACCAGCCACTCCTCCCATAGGGACTCCCTCGCAGCAGCATCCCAGTCCTTCCAGTACAGGCGTGGCTCGAAGAATCGGCCCTTCACAAGAACGCCGATCTTCGTCCTCGCCTGATTCTCCAGGATCCTGCCAAAGAAAGATATAAATAAATTAATACAGTTCAAATATAAATTAACACCCCAAATGTACAAAAATAAGGCATGATGTGATTTTTTTACTTACAGGCCCTCCTAGGTGAGCGTAACTCTCTGTTTACGCTGGGGGTCGATGCGTACCCCGCGTGTCGGGCCACGGCCTCGTCGAGATCCTACAAAACACAGACATTAATACAGTTCAAATACACTTCAAATATAAATTAGTTAAAATGTACTAAACACCGTTATCAACTATACCTGAGGTAGAACCCACCGAAGAAGGAGAATCAACGCGCGTGTGGGATGAATCTGCGTCGGGCTGGGGCGACGGCGATGGTTGGGACTGGGGCTGGGGCTGGAGCTGGGGTCCCATCTGTTGTACGCGATCACTCTGTGCCTCGTCATCAGTGGGCAATGACGAGGTGGGACCCACCGGGGAGGAAGCAGCTCGACGTCCAACCCGGCCATGAATAGCCCGTATCCTATCCATATCTGACTTCGTATAGATAACTTGCAAAGACATTAACACATTAAAAATAATAATTTGACAGAAATCATCATCGGCACTATATATATGAACGGAGGTGCAAAAACACATCAATATGAACCAAGTTCTAAAATGTTACTACATTTTTCCCGTGATGTTACAACATTACAAGTCAATCATTTTCAGTTTGGGAATCATCATCATCTTCCTCACTAGACTCGTCGTCCTCTTCTTCGTGGGACTCGTCGTCCTCTTCATCTTCTAATTCATCCTCTTCATCAGTAGACTCAGTCACATCATCTCCAACACTTTCCACATCTTCTGCGTCATCATCTACGACTTCTTCTCCTACATGAAGTGTTGTTGGAAGAGGAAGATCGTCCTCCTCGTTGTTGACCTCAACAGGTAACAAGACAGGTGGTTGGTCAGCTTGAAAGGTGTCTAGCTCACTGTCATATGTCACGGGCAATTTCTTGGACTTGATAATTGTATACCAATGAGATTTGGGATTGGCGACGTCCTCCGCGTAAAAGACTTGTACAGCTTGACTAGCAAACACAAAGGGCTCGTCTGATGCAAGTCTTGACTTGACATTGACATCTACAATCCCTTGAGAGCTAACACGGATTCCTCTACTGCATGTGACATCAAACCACGTACACTTGAACATTACCAGGCGGTTTTGGGAACCCAGATATGTTAGCTCAACAATCTCATCTAGCTCTCCGTAAAAGTCCATGCAATTCTCAGCATAACAGTCGCCGTTGACCAAGACTCCACTGTTTTGGGTTTGTTTTGTTCGGTCATCATCTTTTACGTTAAACCTAAACCCGTTGATGATATAGCCTCCATGACAGGATGCTTGTTTGTTAGGGCCTTCAGCTAGTAATTTCAAGCAAGAGGCCACTGGTCTATCCATTGATTGAACCTATTGTAGATGACGGTAAAATTAAGGATAAATCAGTATACTAATTGGCCACAGAACTGTATATAACACATAATATAATTTCGTTAAAGATTTACATGACTTTTGAACCACTGTACAAATTGTGATTTTTGATGAGATTCAAGTCCAGCAGGATCAGTGATTAAAGATTCCGCATCGAACTCACTGCAAACCAATATAGTAGACTCGCTTATCACACACTTTCAATTATGTACAGCAATGTAAGTGAATTAAGACATTAACTTACTCAACGAATGCCGAAACTTCATCGCAATTTAGAAGGGCATATATTGTTACAGCACTGTACTCTTCATCTGTTAGCCATCGAGTATACGTTCGGCCGAACAGACTACCTGACTGCTTGAATATTGACAATTGCCCTTCCAAATTTATGCTTGATTCGGGCTCATTTCGGCCTAGTTGATTTAACCTTGTATCAACATCAGGCCCATAAATATTGACTACAAAAGTTTACAAGTTCTTCCATTATGTAAGCCTCCGCAATTGAGCCCTCAACCCGAGTCTTATTGCGGACTTTTTTCTTTAAATGGAACATGAACCTAGAAGTTTAGCGAATCGAGTTAGGTGGAATATCAATGATAACAGGTGTCGCATTAATGCAAATGAACAACTGTAACAATTTAAAGATTACTTCTCGAAGGGATACATCCACCGATATTGCACGGGTCCACCCATCTTAGCTTCATATGCCAAGTGAATAGGCAGATGCTCCATTGAATCAAAGAACGAAGGTGGGAAGATTTTCTTCAGCTTGCAAATCGTCACCACAATGTTTTTCTCAAGCACTTCCATGTTACTCAGCCAGATCGTAGAAGAACATATATCTCGAAAGAAATGAGATAATTCAGTCAAAGTCTCGCCAACAACCCGTGGCAACAGTCCCCGAAGGCAATAGGAATGAATCTCTCCATGAATACGTGGCAGTCGTGACTCTTCATCCCTTGGAACTTGCATCCCGATACATTGCAACAACGAGATATGTTGGATGCAAACCCATCCGGAAGCTTCAAATTCTTAACCCACTGACAGACCTTCTCCACTTGTTTCTTGTCTAGACAGTAAGGTGCTTTCGAAAGTATCGTCCTCCTGCTGACTGTCTGAGGATGTAATTCACGGCGTACACCCAACTGTTGTAGATCCCTTCTCGCTTTAAGGTGATCTTTTGATTTGCCCTTGACATTCATCACTGTGTTGAACACATTATCAAAAATATTCTTCTCAATATGCATCACATCCATGTTGTTTCAGATAACGAGCGTCCTCCAATAGGCTAACTCCCAGAAGATACAAAATTTTTTCCAGTTTTATTATTTCTCGTACCCTGGAATTTTCTGATCTGGCACACCCTTGCCTTGTGGTATGTCAGTGTCAAGTGCCTCTAGGTGTGAGAGTACTTCTTCACCAGATGGGTAGTCTAGTGTGACAACCTCACGCTCGATTGTCCCGTCAAATTTATCCTTCTGCCTACAAAACTGATGGCCCGGTGGCAAAAGCTTACGGTGACATCCGAACCACGAGGGCTTTCCACCGTGCTTTAACGTATGACCGAGGTTCACGCCCATACAAGCAGGGCATGCTAGCTTCCCATGTGTGCTCTAGCCACACGTCATTCCCAATGCGGGGAAATCATGTATAGTCAACATCAAAGCAGCCCTCATCTGAAAAATTATGTTTAAGGGATGCATCATATGTTTTGACTCCATGATTCCATAACTGCTTTAACTCATCAATCAACGGCCTTAAATACACATTTATGTCCTTGCTGGGACTCTTCGGCCCTGGAATAAGCAATGACAAGAACATGTACGACTTCTTTATGCACATGCCTGGTGGAAGGTTGTACGGGACAATAATAACAGGCCAACATGAGTAAGGGGTGGCAGACTGATCGAAAGGGTTGAACCCATCGGTTCAACTGTATTGGATGAGTAGTACAATCTCTGAAGCTGTGGTGTGACCTGGAAATATCACAATATCTTCCATGCAATGTTTTTCTTCTTCCCTTTGTCCTGTTTGTACCTCGAATAATCATATACTGGACACCGTGACAAATCCTTATTCTCTATCCCGAACAATATACAATCGTTATTGCACGCATCTATCCGCTTATAGCTCAACCCAAGTTTCCTCATCATCTTCTTCGCGCCATAGTACAACGGTAGTAGCTTTTCACTTTTGGGCAGAATTTCTTTGATTAAGGTAACAAACTCATGAAAACCTTTCTCACTCAGCCCGTGGTCTGATTTCAACTGTAATAACTACGACACCCTCAACCCTGGTGACATCACCGGGCTGAGTTATCGATCATAATCACACCCAAAATCCTATGCTGAATACAGAGCAACTACATCCTCATACTCATATATCACTAATAGACGCTCCAAAATACGTCCTTACAAAAATTTTCCTTACAAACATACATCATACTGCAGCGGAAGACTTTCAAGTCTTTAAACAACATGAATATTTACAACCTAATATACGACTGTAGTAGTAGGATTCTTAACAACCGATCTCACAGCTCAATCTTCACCTCACACAACGTATCCCCTTACTCAACTTTTCTAACTTGTTTCTCTTCCCTTCTCTAGAGGGTTCTCTTTGATCAACCTTATAGCCTGCACAATACAACATAAGGAATGAGCGCAAATTTCCCAGTAAAGACAACACGAGGAATATCGTGTACAAATGATTCAAAAGACTCGGAGGAATAATAATCATCTCAAGATAGCAATGAATCAAGAGTAGTCAATGAATTTCAGCATCAACATAACTTTTCAAACGATAATTTTTCTTTAGTTAGACTGAGCGGCTTTAAGGCCCAACAGAACAGAATTACTGCCACCTCCTCATGGACTGGACTGACAGACTGACTGACCATGCAAGTGAACTCGAAATCCAAGGTCGTAAAGATAAACATCATTGAAATACAAGTCATTAAAATTATCAACATCAAAAGAAATCAAATGCAATGCACATGGACATGACGGACATGACTCGACAAACTCTGCTCGAGCGACATCTCTTTGGCCAGTGATCATAATTCATAGGCCATCCTCCTCATACTGATGTCCCATTTTACGCGATGTTCATCTCAGTCTCAACTAAATAGAAGAGACACTGTCAATAAGTAGGGAACTCGTTTAGAGTGCTTTCCCTGACCACGTTACAGCCAAGCAACAAGACCTCATCAACGGGGCAGACTAAGAGAAAATTTATTCCACCTCATGTCCTAAATAATACAGCTCAACAAGGAGATACCGAATCAGAAGATTGACCGGTTCTCAGACCTAACAACACGAGTTCAACGTGACATCATCAACAGGGCGGACTTGGGAGAAGATTACCGTAAGCCCTCAACAACGTTCTTACATAAGAGAAATGTCGGTTATCAATAAGTGCCAACATTTCACAACAACAACGCAACGATCTCTACAACATCATCATCAACGATAGGGCGGACTGGAGAGAAGTTGCCACAAGTCCTCAATGGTGTTCTCAAAGAGAAGAGATATCAGCTATCAATAACTGCCGACATCTCACAACAACCACACGATAAACCCTACACAACATCATCATCATCTACTTCAGGTATGCTAATCAAATCGAATCATAGCATACTAGGACAGACATCATCCTCATTAAATTCTATCAACACAGAGGACTAAGGGAATTTATTCCACCCTAAGTCCTCAACAGCACAATTCAAATATGCATATACCGGTTATAATGACTACCGGTGTCCAATCATAACGACAAGAATCCAACAACACGTCATCAACATGGCATGCTAATCGAACAATTAATTAGCATATCGAACCGCATTGTCCTTACCTAATTGGCTTATAGTCGAAGCAACTCACAATCTCTGATCGCAACGAGCTGCATCACCTAGTCAAATCAAATCCTACCCATTAGTCATCATTCAACATATAAGCACTCATTATTCTACCCCTTCCCACTTAACCGTTCATAGCATCTTACGATAGCTAGTTAATTCGATCTGATAATTGAATCCTTAATCTAGCCTTCTCGACTTATTATCGATAACAACCCTCATTTTAGAAATACTACCATTATTTCTCACTTCTCACCTCTCCGAACGCTAAATTATGCGCGTTCTAAAAAATTTAGTGCCAACATGACAAATTATCAAAATACCACCTGGTGGCCACTACACCACCAAAACTTCAAAACCGCTTTAAAACTACTTTTTGGATGTACTACATCATTTACAGCCCAAATAGTCCCTTAGAAAACTTTAAAGGAAAAAATTACCAAAACACTCCCTAGCGGCCATTGCCCTAGCAAACATCTCAAAACTACTTTAAAACAACTTTTAGGATGTTTTACACCCCTTCCCAAACCAACATTCCTTCAAAGCATTTTATAGAAAATAATTACCAAAATACCCCCTTTGGCGACAAATTATCGAAATGCCCCCGGGGTTCACTATAACCACAATGCCCCGAATCAGCTTCAAAACAACCTTTTAGGTGTTTTACAACTCTTTCTAGACTAAAGGGTCCTTTGAAAAACTTTACCGGGAAATTTACCAAAATACCCCTCTTTGGGTGGCAAATTACCAAAATGCCCCTGAGGGTTCATGGCCGTAGAAAAATCTCAAAAGTGCTTTAAAATGCTATTTTAAGCCTCTTGAATTCATTCTTGAGCTAAAAAATATTTTATAAAATTTTCGCCTAAAAATCCCGAACCGAAAGCTCGTTCGGCCAAAAATGGCTAATGACTTCAGAATGACCCGAAATCTTGAAAAATGGAACTTCCCAGAATTTTGGAGTCCTCATAAAATTTTTGCGCAAAATCGCGTTCGTTTGATATTTTAAATTTCACCGTAAAGTTCCAAACTTCTCGCGTCCGTTCACCCCCTTCCCGACCTAAAAAAAATCTAAATTTTTTTCACGATGTTGGTCTCCTAAATATAACTAGGGTCTCTTATTTTTCATCAATCTGATGACCCTAACTGCTAAATCTGACCCTAACTATTTTTAAAAAATCGGATAAGAAATTGCTTCGTTATTTTTCATCTTTAGCGACAATTACATGTTACTATTCAGATCATCACACACACTAACACACCTTGGCCACACGCACATGTCTTCTTCCTCCTTCAGCCCGTCACACACCTATGCACACTCATCCCATAATTAAGCATGGATTTCTCACTTTTCCTCACTTTCAATCATTCAATCCCATTGAAATTTATATTTTAATGCCCTAAATCCATCCAATTTACATAATTACACTACATTAATCCATACCCATTTCCAAAATTGAAGAACACACACTAGAACATACTTAAACATACACCCACGCACACTGAAATCAATCCAATTCGAAACCCTAATTCGTTTTCCCCTTTCATTGTTGTTTTATGTCTTATATCCATGATTCCAAAAAGAATCCATTCAAATTCCCCATGCCCGATTGTACATACACAACCAAAAAATATATATAAATATGTCACATGTTCTTCAACTAAAACTTCACCCAATTCTTTTATAACTTCGCGATTTATGGTTCAAAATCATACCCAAATGAATTCGGGGTTCTTCCTTTCTCCCTTTCCTCTCTTCTTTCTTATTTTCTTCTCTTTTTCCTCCCTTTTTCTTCCTCTTTTTACTGTGTTCTTCACGGGTTACTGTTGATGCACTATTCATGTTCATAACTTCCTTGTATTTGCATTTTTCCCCCAACACCTTCTTTCATTTTCTTTTTATTTCAATTTCATCCACCCCCTTCACTCATCTTTAGGTTTCATGAGTCATCCGAGACTCTAGCTGGAGGTGGCCATGTTTCAGCTGACTTCTCTCCAATTGTGACACCTTTTACAACTTTTAACAATTTGCACTTTAGTCTCTCAAGTTTTCAAAATTGCATTTTGACCCCTCGACATTGGAAAATTACAATTTGACCCCAAAATCACCCTAACCCTCCATGTAACCCCCTAACACCTCATTATCATCAAAAGGATGCTAATTAGAAAAGATATGCATCCCGTTCATCATATTTTTTAAAATTATATTTTTGCCCCTTAACTTTTTAAAATTACATTTTAGCCCCCAAAACCACACTAACCCCCTATTTAGCTTCCTAACACTTAATCATCACCAACATATTGCTACTTAATTAAAATGGCACCCCTTAATTAATCAAACTTACAGTTAGATTAATTTACGGTATTTTTCGGAGTATCACAATAACCTACTAATCGTAGACAGCTGTGTGAGTTTCGGAGCTCCATCTCACCGCGGCTCTTCCACAGCTCTCAACAACTCATAAAAATGATAAGCCCCCTCGTTCGACGGTTGGGGACTGTCGTCACCACCGTTGTTACCCCAGTCAACATTAGCATGCCCTTGCCTCCTCCCTAACTTCAGTTTGACTAGCCGGGTTGGACGACAATACTATCATTTTCCCGTGCTGCGTCCACCTTGTGTATCCACCCATAAAATTGTACCGACGAAGATGCCATTTTACTTCAATTCTTTTTTTCAATGCAACAACTCACATCTACCGCACGGACACCTTATCTTATCAAAGTCAACATGTGCAGGATGCGCTTAAGGAAAGTCGAGAAATTCGTCAACGCGATCCTCAAAATCGTCAGCATTCTTTCTTTTCATCCAACTTCAATCGACCGACATGACGACTGAATTATCGTAAGGTATACCACCTTCAATTATGACCAATCATTAGCCAGGGTCGATGTAAATATGAATGCATGAATATGATAACATGTCTATATATTTCCCCTCCATTCTCTAATAGGTAGTGGTCCTATCCCATTCAGAAAAGCACATATTTAAAAAATAGTGAAGAACTCATGCTTAGTCCAAGTGCTGCGGAAAATTTGACGACACCTCCCCACATTTCTCGAAGTACACGATATTGATTAAGTGTTTTAACATTCATCTAACCTTGCCTTATAAGGTTTGACGGATGTTAGAACACCAGATCAGTATGCACCCGGAGAAACACATGAGAACGTGTACGAAATATCCACGACATAGAACACAGAGCATGAGTTGAAACACTGTTTTATAAACACGTAACTTTTCCAAATTGTCCAAACTGGACATCCAAAGGCTCATTACAAAGCATTACTTTGTAATGACTACCTTTGAACGGGAACTAAGGGTTTTTATGCAAGCATACATTCAGAAATTGATAATATATGCAAGAATCTTTTCGAAATATCAAAACTGCGGAAAGATCGTTGCATATGTTACCAATTCCACTTTAAATAGAATTCATTGGCAACAAGTTGAACCATCTCATTGCCAATGGACTTCGTAAAAGAACAACGAATATAAAGAATGCAGGGTTTATAAACAACGAGTAATTGAACCATCTCTGGGCTAATTGGTGTTAATGAGGATTACCTTGGGCTAATTATAGCTACTTAGGGTTGATTAGGAGTAAATAGGGTTAATTTGAGCTAATAGCCAGATTTTATTGTGCGGAGTCGTGTTGATTAGTCCTAATTAGCCATTGAAGAGGTGCCAGACACCCATTGAAGAGGTGTCCACAAGTATAAAGCCAAAAAGTGACATTTCGGTGTCGGTATCGATCGGACGCGTTGTCCGTGACCTACCGACACCTCGACACCTCATCGACACATCCAGACAAGTGTCGGACACCTCCAAAAACGTGTTTGACACATCTTAGCGATGTCTGAAGATATTGATTTATCTTTTAATTGTCGGACACCGTGTCAGACACCCATTGAAGAGGTTCCCACAGGTATAAAGCCAAAAATATGACATTTCAGTGTCGACGTCGATCAGACGCGCTGTCCGTGTTCGTGTTCGTGCTACCTAACAAGTATCTCAATCCAATTGGGTCCCATCCTTCAACAACAATCTCAATTCTCAAATGCTCAATGAAACAAAATTAATAAAAATCACACTATAAATCTAATTGGGTCACATCCTCCGTCAATAATCTCAATTCTCAATTGTCAAATCCTCAATGCAATAAAAATTACACATTCAATCCAATTGGGTCCCATCCTCTGTCAATAATATCAATGTCTCAAATGCTCAATGCACAATTAACAATCTAAAATCATCAAGTAACAACCTAAAATCATCAAAGACTAACAAATAATGGATGTACTTAGGTTTTATTAGGCTAATTCGGTTGTAATTCAAGTAATTTGGACGTAGTTAGATTAATTAGGCTTTATTAGGATAATTAGGATTTATCCGGGCTAATTATGCTTTAATTAGGGTTTAGGGTCTAAGGTTAACTTGTTCAAATAAGTTTAATTAGGGCTAATTAGGTCAATTAGGATTAATCAGGGCTAATTTGGGTTTATTGGTTCAATTAGGGTAAATCGAGATTAATTAAGGCTAATTGGTTCAATTAGGTTGAATCGGGGTTCATTACAATTAATTAGTTCAGTTAGGGTTAATTAGATTTAATTGGGGTTAATTCCTTCAATTAGGGTTACTCGGGGTTAATTACTGTTAATTGGTTAAATTAGGGATAATTACGGTTTGATTAGGGTAAATTGGGAACACATTAAGGATAGTTAAGGTTTATCCTGGCTAATTATCCTTTAATTAAGATTTAGGGTTTAAGGTTAACTTGTTCAAATAGGTTTAATCAGGGCTAACTACGGTTAATTGGTTCAATTAGGATTAATCAGGGCTAATTAGGATTTATTGGTTCAATTAGGGTAAATCAAGATTAATTAGGGCTAATTGGTTCAATTAGGTTGAATCAGGGTTAATTATAATTAATTGATTCAGTTAGGGTTAATCGGGTTTAATTTGGGTTAATTCGTTCAATTAGGGTTACGCGAGGTTAATTACTATTAATTGGTTAGATTAGGGATAATTAGGATTTGATTATGGTTAATTTGGTTCAATTAGGGTTATTTGGGAACAAATTAGGGATAATTAGGGTTTAATTGTTACAATTACATTATAACAAATACAATTACATTACAAAAAATTAAATTTAATTACATTGCAACAGATTAAATTCAATTACATTATAACAAATCAAATGCAATTACATTACAACAGATTAAATACAACTACATTATAAAAATAGATTCAATACGATAATTTCTAGCATATTAGAAGAAATTCAATATGATAAATAATTTCTAACCGGGAAAAAAAGTGAGTTCGGGCAGTGATGGTGCTAGGCGGACGACGACAGTGGCGCACGGAAGGCAGCGACAGCGGTAGTGGCGAGCAAAAGTGGTGCGACTGTGAGGTGGCTGTGGAGTGGGGGCACGATTGTGGGGTGGCTGTAGCAGTAATGGGGTGGTTGCGGGGAGGTGAGGGGCTATGGGGACGGAAAATGTGAGGGGAGAGGGAAGGGCGGTGTGGTGGGTGGTGCGAGACTGTCATCGGCGTGGAGGGCTGGTGGGGAGGGACGGAGGCGGGGGCCTTTTCGCGGGCGTGGTGGTGGGGAGGAACGTCGCCGGAGGTGGGTCGCCGTGAGGGGGGATCGCCGGAGGTGAGAACGCCTGTGGCTGAAAGTGGCGACAGATAGAGAAACGAGGGATAGAGGGAGAAACGGGGAGAGAGAGAAGAATATGTGTATTAAAGGACATTTAGCGACGGAATTATTCCGTTGCTAAAAGTCCATCGGTAAAACTTTTTTAACAAACGGATATTTTTAGCGACGGTATTATTCTGTTGCTTAAAAATTTTTAAAAAATCATCGAATATTAAAAATTCTCTAAAAATATTTAGCGGCGGTTTACGCCCGTCGTTAAAAGCCCGTCGGCAATGTTTTTACCTATGGAATAATCCGTCGGTAAAAGAATTTTTTGAACAATGTTTTTACCGACGGAAGTTCCGTCGCTGAAACATCCTTTAACGATGGAATTCGTTCCGTCGCTAAAAGCCTTATTCCTTATAGTGTTTAGGGTAGGGCCTGGGGCCGTCACCTCTGGGGGACGAGGGCGAGCCCTCGAATCCTTTGGCCACGGGGGAAACATGCTAAAACCCACACTAAAGTACAGATAAAAGCCAAAATACAGGTGACTTAAGCTTTCGCTTTGATTTAACGAGTTTAAAAGCGTTAAACTTCTACTATTGAAAATTATTTGCGTGTCGCGAAAAATGTGCCAACGAGCGGTCAAAGGATTCAACCAATTTGGGTCGGTAACAATTGGTTACTATTGTCCATGGTCCATAAGAAGGAGATAAGACTGGGTTCCGAGACTCCTCATTTGAGCTAGTATTTCACCAGCTAGGATCACTAATCCGATTCGGCCAAATAGAGGCTGATATAATCTAAGATACCAGTCAGGACAAAGAATATTGCCATCTCAGCAAAGAGAAAATCAATTGGTGTCAATGAGGCATCATGACACTTGCGAACAATCACCATCGCAATAGAAATGAAGAAAGAGCTAAGTAAACATGAGCATAGCATTAATAGGTATCATTCGATCAAGCACAAAAATCTACAAAAGCGAGAGAAGGAGTTTAGATTAAAATCAGGTACCTGGAATCAGAGGAAGAGAGACCGGCTTTCTTAACTGCCCAAGTATAAAAGCCAAAAGAAATATAACATGCAACTCTCTTCACAACCGTCGACAAAACTATCGTGGTTATTTCCTGAGATGCTATTTCTCTTATGTAAATAGTTCTATCGCAGGATATGGACACTGTTGATCCTGCATAAATTGTTCATCTTGTAATGCCTTGACAAAATAGTAGTTTCGAAGTGTGGTGTTCAACATGATTTATTGCGTCCATTCCATGAAGGTATCTATCTCTTTTCAATGCTTTGCTTGTAGTCTAATGGTAATTTAAGAGTGAGACGGCTTATCTTAAGGTTAGGATGATTTAAAGTTATGTAGCACCAATCAAACTCTTAGAAACTTAGGCCAAAGAACTTAGAGAATTTATTTCCATGTTTTCATCAATCATCTGCTAGAATTGAGGGAGCACTTTAGATTGTAATGGAGAATTGTGTTTTTCAAACACTTGAGTTAGTCAAAATCTAGCATGCCCACACCATTGCATTTTGTCCCAAATATCGCAATGACTTTCGGCAAGCCCAGTAGGACATGTGTGCTAAATATCAAGAATTTGAATAGAGTTGTAATTAGAAAGAAAAAAAATTAGTGAAAGAGATACCATTTTCCTCATTATAACCAGTCTAACGTGCCTAGTAATTGACAGACCCCAATGGTGCTTAAACTGAGGAAAAATGAGAATGGCGTTAACGTTTTTCGGGCCAATGCTGAAATTGGTTGCAATGAGGCAATATGTAATGAGAAAATACACTGGATGGTCTGTCCTTTTAATGAAATTCAATAGAGAGTAGATCAAACAATGAATAAATATTTTGACATCTTCATAGAATTCATTCGGACTAATAAGTAGACCTTTTGTCATGACCCGTACCGATAGTTAGACTCATGAGCCCCCGGTCGCAGATCGATCCATTGGATTCTTGCCAAAGGTATAGTCGTAAGCCATGTATCTTAACTCAAAAACCGGTAATCATTTCTTAAAGAAGAAAATAAGTATTCCATAATTGTGTAATAAGTATAGATAAACTAGTTCCAAGGGCATAAATGATCATTTTAGCATGAAAGTGATCACCATAAGAATATTTTGATCTAACAACTCATGCAGTATGTTTCGGTCAGCATACTGGCTCCACTGACTAGAGCTCGCAATCTTACCTCAAGATAATCATCATTGGTGGAAGTACGGACGACCACATGTAACAGCACTGCACGTCACGTCAACTTTTATAACCTCGTTGACAAGGGCTAAAGTCTACCTTTCCCGCATTAGATATGGGCACAACAACCGATCAAGAAAATTTTCCAACTCGTTCCATACAAGCAAAAATCTTTGGGTATCCAATGATGAAACCAATCCATGATATTTCAATTTCTTTCCATCCAATTTCAGATAAAGGTAGTGGCATTTGTTAAAAGATTTTGTACAATCAAAATGATACCAACATATATAAGTTACTTTAGAAAATATGGTAATTTGGTGCGGACATGGTATAGGTACTCACCTGAATCTCTTAAACAACTCGAAGTTTCCTTCAAAATGCTATTGCAATCCTCCTCTACTGAATCTGTAAGTTTGAAGCATTACGTAAGTTAGATCTATCACCTGGTTTTAAATGTTACAGGTGTGCACCAAATACATAACATCTTGTACTACACCAGCTCAGGCACCTTAATGTGATCACTATTTTAATACAATTACACTACGTTCTAACCAGTTCTAAAGCTCCTTTCCCCTTCTCATTCCCATAGCGCGCACACAACCCCACCCTCCTGTCTAAAGACAACACGCACATACACATAAACACATGACTACACCGACCTTCCCTTTTCAAACCCATTGCACACATGCACCCTACCCTAGTGTCTAAAAGTAGTACACACATGCATAATTGCAAAATAGCAACACAGACATGCACTAGGATGTCCACGACACATGCACATAGATGTTCCTGCATGGCAGCCAAAAGTGCACACACATCACACAGTTGCACATAGCAACACACACACACACACACACACACACACACAGAGTTGTCCATGACACACGCACATACAAGTTCCTGTACAGCAACCCAAAAGCACACACATATCACACAGTTGCACATAGCAACACAGACACACACAAGGCTACGCATCAGCAAAAAGCACATATTGCACACACCACCACATAAACAGTACGTCTGCACACACAGATTCACGTATAGGTAGCCACACATACACACACACAAACATGTGACTGTACATCACAAACACACACTCGCGCGCTATACACATACACACGTGGCTGCACATCACAACAACACAAACACACACAGACACGTTTTACACATGCATACATGGCTGCACATCATAGGAATACACACGACAAGGCACACACACACCCCACACAGTTGAAGACACAAAGCTACACATGCGCGTGTACACACGCACATAGGCACACGCAGCCACCACATGGCTATCCATATTCAAGCGCACACCTTTATCTACAATGCTGCTTCCAAAATGTTCCTCTAACCAATTCACGCACCACATAGTTACACAACACATATCACTAATCAATTTGCATTAAGTCAATTAGGTTGAAAATCTAGACTTAATTGCAATCGAACCCTGATTTGCTAAAGATTTGTGCCACAGAAAAGAACTCCTCCACACACGCCAAGTTGTTTTTTCTCATCAACACGTACACGCACTTCAGGCCCTCTAAAAACTAATTTCTCTTTTTTGATTTTTTGGAACCCCCTCAAACTTTGCCGAAACTTTGTGCATTAAATCCTCTTGTTATCTATCTGATCTCCTAAATTCAGCTTAGCAATAAAAATCCGCCTTCCTCTTTTCTTTCTATCTGTTCTGACATTATATATATATATATGTGTGTGTGTGTGTGTGTTTGTGTGTGTCTATAGATGCATACATACAGACACACATGTATATATATGTGTGTGTGTGTGTGTGTCAATATACACACACACACATACATTTATTTAAATATATATGTGTGTATATCTACACATATACATATATGTATATGTGTATCTACACATCTACATATATATAATTGTCAAAGGTTAGAGACCAAAACTAGATAGTTTTAAGGTGTTTTAATTAAAATTCTTTATCGCTTCCTACTGATTCAAAGTCCTTATATTTTTTTCTCACGCACTGAACTCTCCACTACCAGCCTCTATCTTTGGCCTCTGATCCACTCTACTGGCCTCCATCTTTAGCTTCTACTCAATCTCTATCTGCCAATTTTCAGAAGTACATATCTACGCTTAATAAATTATTGTAATCATCCAAAAAAATAAAGAAATAATTGACGACATAATACGTTCAATAAAAACCAAAAAAATATGCTTAGATGCCTGTCAGCCTTCCACCACCGCCGTTCACGACCAGCGGTCAACAACCACAACCAACGATTCCACTACCTTTCCTCCTACCAACGAGTCAACCATCACCATTGCTATATACTCCCTCCGTCTCTAAAAAACTGATCATATTTTCTTTTTGGGTCGTCCCACAAAAATTGATCATTTTCAAATTCGGAAAGATTCTGTAGGTATTTTTATATATTTACCCTTTTTATTCTATTTCTCTCACCACATTTAATTCTCTACCAACTCATTTTCTCTATCCTGGCCCACCACTTTACACTTTTTTATTCTATTTCTCTCTCCACTTTTAACACTCTACCAACCAATTTTCTCTCATGGCCCACTTTCTTCCCCCTCTCTCTAAAGGGTAAAATGAGAAAGACACACAATATATAACATAAATCCTTAATATATGTGCAAAGTCAAATGGATTGTTCTTTTAGGGACGAAGGGAGTATTCAAGATTCAAGCCCCACTATAAAACTTTAGACAATCTTCATAAACAAAGTCGTCACAAATGAAACCCAATTTAAACAAAATCCACCAAATTGTACTGATCAAAATGCTCAAATATGTAGCTTATTATCGGTTGTGCTAATTAGAGTCTTATGATAGTTAGTTGCTATTGTAGATGATGACAGGTGTTGAGTGCTTGCCAGTGGCGGTGGATTGATGGCAGCGCAATTGATGTCAAAAAGTCACATGTAAGATGATGGGATTTATAGCCAGTAATGGTAGGGCTAGTTTTACAATGTTGGGGTTGTGGGTTTTGGTTTGTGATGGTAGGGTTGGTGGGTTGCCGATGTGGAGGATGGGCGAGGAAACAATTGCTAATCTTGCTTAGAAAAAAGATCGAGAGAGACTTGGTAGTGACGGGTTGCTGGTTTGTGATGGTGGGACTGGTGGGTTGCGGGTGATGGTGGTTGGCAGTAGGATTGTCTAGTGTTAGGTGAACCAGAGAGAGACAGAGAGAGAGAGAGAGAGAGAGAGAGAGAGAGAACAGAACAAAAAAAGTTAGATAAATACACCAAAATGACGTCGTTTTGGTCGTTAGCGGTTGCTTAAGCTAGCAACATATTCGCTTTTTCCTATATACATACATATGTATTTATACATGTGTGTGTGCGCGTGCATGCAGGGGGCGTGCGTATGTGTATACATATCTATTTAAGTATGTATATACATACGTCCTGTATACATTACACATATGTATATATGTGCACACACACACACATACACATATATATATATATATATATATATATATATATATATATATATATATATATATATATATGTGTGTGCGCGCGCGTGCATATACGTGTGTGTGTGTGTATATATGTGCATATATATATACACACACACATATGCATACACACACACACACACACATAACATTGACCTGATCCAGCATGATCTCGCGATCCATCCATCGCATATGGAAAGACCAGATCTAGCTTTTACTTAAGTCTCCCCACTGTGTGCTACATTATATAACATATGGCACTTTAGACCAAAATGTCCCTCTTCCCGGCTTCCTTCTCTTTATGTCGGCCGACCGACAAATCATCGGAACACGATGAACCTAGAGGGAAGCATAGACAAATATAGAAGAGGGTAGCTTACATTCTAGATAATAAGGCCTTTTAGGGTCATTTGACAGCAGTGGCTATTCAGTTAACTTCACCGTCTATACCATTATGCTGCAAACAAGGAAGGTTTGTTAAAAGATACAGTAATTTGGCCCGTCCATGCTAATAGTGTGGAGGGCCAGACAGAGTTAGCAACAAAAGTTAAGTTGCCCATGCCCAAAAGTTGATCAGCTCCAACACACACGCACACAGAGAGAAATGGATCAGCTTTCACACACACACACACACACACATTGAGAGAGACAGAAATATATATATATATATATATATATATATATATATATGAATAAACAATATAATACTATAAGTAGTGCAGGATATTACTGCTCCCCTCATTTAAAAAATTTAGTCCTCCAAATTTGGGTAGCTGAAGATTAAATAGCTAGGTGGGAATAGTTTCCTATTACTTCTTACTCGCCCTGTCAGGTTGCTTCGTCAACTATGTGGCTTTTGAAAAGACTTAATAGCATTATTTTCTTAACCTCGAGAACATGCTCCTTATGTTCTACAAACTATACAACATGTTCCATATATGCGAAGTCTTCCTAAATTTGCAAAGATTCTGATTGCAACACATGTGTCGGGCCGCGTAAATATTTTCACAGCATGGATACGTCGAACAAGTTATGCATACTTGCTAGTTCAGGGGGTAAAGCAACTCCGTAGGCATTAGGACCAACTATGTCCAGCAGTTGGAAAGCCCCTGTATACCTAAGGCTTAGCTTGCGCTTTCCCAAACCAAACTACTCTTTTTATAGGTGACACCTCTAAAACTACATGATGACCCACCTGAAATTACAACCCTCGCTGGCATTTATCAGTATAGATCTCTTTTCTAGTTTGAGAACCACTTAATTTGTCCTTAATTATTATAACCTTCTCAAATATCAGTTGCACAAGTTCTCGTCCTGACAACTTCCGCTCGGACATCATCCCAGCAAGGTGGGGCCCTACATTTCTTGTGACGACCCAAGCCGCTTATCATATAATTTGATACTTTCAAACACAATTTAAAAGCAGTCCCAATTAGATTGCAATAAATTGATGTGTTCCATAATTTCATTGTGTTATAATTATGTTAACACAATCCCAATTAGATTGTGTTAACATAATTAGATTACAAGCCCTTAAATAGGTTAAACTAAAATATGGGTACAAACATTTCTAAAACTCCAGAACTGCAAGTCTTGCTCACATCCCTGCTTGCATATGCTCACCAAAATAATCATCTGCACTGAAAAGGTAAATGGTAGGTGGTGAGCCGGATAGCCTACTAAGTAGAATAATCATAGCACCATAAGATCAGAATCAAACACATTACACACCTAGTACCCTGAACAACTTGTAAGCTAAATCTATATCCAATTTGCATATCAAATATAACACTTCTGCATCTTACTTTTGGTATCCTCAAAGGGATCCGCCAAAGCTCAGCTGCATCATAACATAACATGCACATAGAAAATCAATGGAGCACTATCATTGATCAGAAGTACCTAACCCACGTTACACAAACTTATTTCAAAACCAAGATATTTACCAACATTCAAAATAAAGCATTTGAGTAATATTACTAAACAACATTATTTAGGATTACGAAGAACGTTAAGAAATAACCATGTGGAACTAAAGAATAGTGATATGTAATTTCCCTTACCTAAATCATGAAGAATCCACTTAAACAATTCCTCAAAATCAGTCTTTGTGATCCTTATTTCATAATCACAGGTAATTTTCTTCTCTCGCTATCTATAGATAAAAGTCAAAGATAACTCAAATAATTTAAAAAGAGATTAAAGGCCTATTTATAGGATTTTCTAGGAAGCACGAGGTATAAAGAAACACGAGGTGGTAAAACAAAGATGTGCCACCTAACAAGCACGACTAGGCTAAGCAAAACCCGACGAGCCTCGAAGCACGAGGTGACAAGACAAGGTTATGCCGCCTAGCATGCAAAACAATGCTAACCAAACCATGACAAGACTCGAAGCATGAGGTGGCGAGAGAAGGTTGTGCCACCTAGCAAGCATGACAATGCAAACCAAAGCACGACAAGGCTCAAAACACGAGGTGGTGAGACAAGGTTCTGCCACCTAGCGAGCACGACAGGGCTCGAAGCACGGCGTATCGCAATAGTATTTTGACATGTCACAAGCACAATGTGTCGATCAAAGAAGTAATCAATACTGACTCCTCAATAAGAAAGAAGTGTCATGATGGAAAGATTATACCTAACAAGCACGACAATGACAATCCTAATTGTCACTAAAAATCATCATTTTCTCTCAACTAACAACTAATATTTTGGGCAGCTCTAAAATTTTACGGTGTCACACTTCCTTCCATAAAATGGCTAAAAAAGGGTCATACCAACGCTACTCTGGTAACTACTATTATAAGAAACTATTATCAATGGCAAATGATCATCCCAATTGCCCCTAGAATTAAGTTTACATGCTCGCAACAGGTCACCTAAGGTTTGAGTAGTCCTTTTCATCTAACCGTTTGTTTGCAGATGGAAGGCAGTACCAAACACTAGGTTAGTACCAAATGCTCCCTAAAAACTACCTGAAACATGGATATAAAGTGAGGGTCCCTATGGGAGAAAATGGTAACCGAAATCCCATGAAAGCACACTATCTCCTCACATAAGTGGTAGCTAACTTATCAACAAATAAGTCATTCAAATAGGCAAGAAATGTGCACACTTTGCCAACAAATCTAAAACCACCCAAATGATATCATGACTAGTAGGTAGCACTGAGACAAAATTATTCCCCCACTTCTATTATAGTATTGATAAGGGTTGCAATAGACCCGTAGATCTTTAATTTTTTGCTTTCTGTTGCTGACATACTAAACATGTAGGTACAAATTCAGCAATTCCTCTCTTCATGTTACCCCACCAAACTGTCTCACGGGGATCTTTATTTATCTTTGTGCTACTGGGGATAGAGTGTAACTTGAACTATAAGTTTCCTTCAAAATCTCCCTTTCAAGATCAGGGTCATTTGGCACTCAAATTCTATCACCAAGTCGAAGCATCCTACCTTGCAACATGTAGTAGGTTTTGCCACCACTTTCCACCTCTTTTGTAATTTGAAGTAGATGTTCATCACTTTTTAAAGTTTCCTTATCTTACCAATCAAAGTGAGTCGCACCATAACATTACTAAGTGTATTATCATTGTTAGAGCCTCGTCATCTAACTTCAATGTTCAATTTCCTCATATCTTCCAATAAATGTCTTTACTTAGTAATTAGGGAGAACAACGATGAAGATGACTTCCCACTAAACGCATTGGCAACCAAATTCGCCTTACCTGGGTGGTATTGGATGTTCACATAGTACTCTTTTAACAACTATAGCCACCCTTCTCCCAAAAGTTTAGCTCTTTTTGGATGCAGATGTATTCCAACTCTTATAGGTGACAAGAGATGCTTTCAATTATCCCTTAGAAGGATCCTAGCAGGCGTAATAAAATTGTTAGTAAGTTAAGGCTTCTCACTTGGAATATCTCGCATGCTTCTCTCTAGACGTAATGTCTTCACATGTTCAAGGAAAATCTTTGAATCATGGTCTAGAGAATTTTTCTCATTAGGTTTTAGCTATCTAGAGGCTTATGTAATCACTTTACCATTTTGCATCAATACAGACCTTAGACCCTTACGAGAAGCATCATTGTAAATAGTAAATCCGCTGCACCTACATGGATGAGTAATTATAAGTGCAGCGACAACAAGTATTGTCTTCGAATCTAGGAAACTATCTTCATACGTTTTGAAACTTGACACCCTTTTAGGTTAGGCGAGTCAAAGGTGTTCCAATCCGTAAGAACCCCTCTACGAACCTTCTTAATAACTAGCTGGTCCAAGAAACTTCAAACCTCTGCAATAGTGCCAGGTCTTATCCAACGAACGGCAGTCTCTATCATCTTGGGATTAATCAATATCCCATCTTTTGATGCAACATGTCTCAATAATGCATGCAACACAATCTAACTAGAACTGACACTTCTTTAGTTTAGCATACAACTTCTTCTCCCTTAAAATCTGCAATAGGATCCTTAAGTGTTGCTCCTTAATCTTGGAATGTACTAAAATGTCATCAATGAAACCACAACACAGATCATGAAAAGGTCTAAAAATAATTCATAAGATCCATAAATGCAATCGGGGCATTACTCAGGCCCAAAGGCATGACTAAAAGCTCGTAATGCCCATATCGGGAGTGGAAATTGATCTTTTGAACATTATTTGCTCTTATTTCAATTGGTGATATCCTGAAGATCTAAACTGTTAGACCCATGAGAACTTGTGGAACAAGTCATCAACCGAGTACCGATTCCTTAACAAGACCTTGTTAAATTATAGATAATCAATGTAGAGTCTCATTGTTCCATCCTTTTTCATCACAAATAACATCCGGGGAACCAAAGGGTGAAATAATTAGGTGGATAAACCCTTTACCAAGAAGATCCCGCAATTGCTTATTTAGCTCTTTCAGCTTTAGGGGTGCCATGTGGTACAACGCTTTGAAGATAGGGGCAGTCTCAGGTATCAACTCAATGCCAAATTTAACTTTCATGTCTTGTGTCATCCCTAACAAGTCTTGTAGAAATACGTCAGGGAACTACTTCACCATTTAAATATCCTTTAACTTTACTTCTTTCCGTGGGAGTCTATTGCATGAGCTTTCCTATGTAGAGGATTAGCTTCAAATGAAAAAACCATAAACCATGGAGATGCAATACTAGATCCACAACAAATAAATTTTGTTTGGCCTAGGCTGTTAAAAGTTACACTCTCTGAAAGCAATCCACAGAAGCATGAAAGGCTGCCAACCAGTCCATTCCTAATATGACATCAAATTTTAACATTCTCTAGACAAATCAGGTTAACTTCCTACTGTTAATACTGATATAGCTAAAAATATCCCTCCAATCTACGGACGACACGTAGCAGTTATGACACGTAACCCATACTGGCTCATTACTGATATGGCATTTACCGTATGAATCACCGGGCAGAATCCTAAAGAGGCTCTGACTCTATCAGTTCAGATTGACATGAGATCCTCTAGGATCGTAATTAGATTCTGATTAGAGTTGGTCAAAGCCCAGCCCTACTAGGACTCCTCCTTCTATCACTATATAAAGGGGTCAAGCCCCTCAGGTAAAGACAAGTTCACACACAATCACGCATTGTGTCTTACTGCTTCTTCAGAGTTCTACATTGTTAGCCATCTCTCACTTAAGCATCGGAGCGTTCCCCCACCGGAACCCCACCCGGCAGTCACTCCGTGTTCTCTTTTGCAGGCCTGATTTCTGGTGTGGTTCCCGATCCAGTTTTTAGCTGCAATAGATTGGCGCCATCCATGGGACCACTACAGGGAACATGGCCAATCATTCTTCTAGCGACTCTTCACATAGTCGTTCTCCACACCGTCTTGCCCGAACGAACAGCTCTCGTCGACTCAGTCGTGACCACCGTTCGACACCTTCACGTCGTCATGCCGATTCTGCGGAAGATGCACACGTTAACGTCACATCTGCAACTCCCGAATCAGAAGGTAGACCTCGAAGAAATCACTCTCCGACGTCTACTCTGAAAAACGGGGACCTTCGTCATCGCCTGAACCGTAAGTTATTCAAAACACCCCATGCCGAACTTACAAAAGAGATCCACGAGCTGAAAGATGTCGTGAACACTCTTCAACAAAAACTCGACATGGCGGTGGCTCCTTCATCCACTTATCATTCTCATCTTGACCCCGGCGATCTTCGTCTTCGTCTCACATCCAGATCAAGTTATGGCCACAAATACCAATCAACGGCCGATCCAACTTACAATCATAAAGATAAGAGCGGAGATCGTATAACCAGGAGTGGATCATGCTACCGTCATGATTCTTCAGTAGAAGCCAGTACAACTCCTTTCCCGCACAGGCTGCCGAAGCTGAGACACTTCGAAGATCTATCCACCGAAAGAGGAAGCCTGAGTTTTGTACCCGAGGACGAGACTCTTGGAAGGTTATCCCTAGATATCGTTATCCAGAACAATCTCTCCCGAGGGAAGAATCTGGATATCCGTTATCCGAGGCCATCGAAAAAGCAAAGTTACCTCCCAATTTTTGAATGCCTCAGTGTGATCTTTACGATGGAACCGGAGATCCAGGAGAACATGTCTACCAGTTTCAAACAAACATGCTCCTCCTCCAGGTTTCAGATGCTGTCATGTGCAGAGCCTTCCCTACCACCCTAAGGAAAGCTGCTCACGCATGGTTCAAATCCTTACAACCAAGATCTATCTACTCTTTTGTCCAATTATCGGATCTCTTTCAAAAGCACTTTGTAAGCAGTCGCTCCCGAAGAAAGAACTCGGCGAGTCTGCTGAACATTGTGCAAGAGAAAAACGAGTCTTTGGCATGCTTTCTCGGACGATTCAACCCAGCCACTTTGGAAATTGACAACTTGGATGAATCCATGAAGTATACTGCATTCCTCCGAGGCCTTCGACCCACATCCAAGTTCGCTTTCTCTGTGAAAAAAAGTCCTCCAGGTAATATGAAAGCCCTTCTCGAGAAGGCTAACAAATATATTCAAGCAGAAGAATACCTGGAGACACACAGGGACCGACGTGGAGAAGGAAAACCAGAACAGAAGAAACGATCTCGAGAAGTAACTCCCCCAGAAGGAAAGTCAGCAAAACGTCCTAAACGTGATGAACGACGTCCAAAAGACACGTTTAATCTGACACCCCTCAATGCAAGGTTCTCCAGTGGCCAGACAGAATGAAATCCCGACCAAACAAGAGGAACAAAGATTTGTGGTGTCACTTTCACAACGATCATGGCCACACAACTGACAACTGCGGGTCACTCAAACGAGCAATTGAGGCCCTTATCAAGCGTGGCCAGTTGAGAAAGTTTATAGCTCCTGGAGAAGGAAGACAACAAACACCACTGGCCACGGAAGAAAGAGAAGATAAGGAAGAGAATGCGGGGACAATCAACACTATATCCGGGGGAATAGCCGCAGGAGGCTGATCAGGTAAGGCTCGAAAAGCATACGCCAGAGAGGTGTGCGTAACGAGTCCGCCCCCGAATAAGAAGCTGAAAACGGTACACGCAGCGACAATCACCTTTTTCGATGATGATTCGGAGGGCATAAAAACTCCCCACGATGACCCATTAGTCATCACCATTAAAGCTGAGAACTTTGATGTAAAACGTGTCTTGATTGATAACGGAAGTTCCGCAGAAATCTTATTCCACGATGCATTCAAGAAGATGAATATTCCAACAGAACGTCTCCGAAAGATGGATACACCGTTGTATGGATTTTTCAATCATCCAGTTACAGCCGAAGGTATTATCGCACTCCCAGTTGCGATTGGCACACCTCCGGCACAAGCCAACTTCATGCTTGATTTTGTGGTGGTAAGGGTCCCCTCAGCATACAACGCCATATTGGGGCGACCAGCACTCAACAAGTTACAAGCGGTAGTGTCCACTTATCACCTCAAGATGAAGTTCCCCACGGAACACGGGATTGGGGAGGTGAAAGGAGACCAAACTACAGCTCGTCAGTGCTACGTGACTTCATGCCGATCAAAGAACAAAGAAGCACTGATTATCGAGGACCTCCAGGAGGACTCAAAGATGCAAAGAGGAGAACCTATTGAAGATCTTGTGAGCATTGAAGTATATCCCGGAGAAGAAAACAAAACGGTTCACATAGGCTCAAATCTTAAGGAAGACACCAAGCTCAAGCTCGTGAACCTATTGAGAACCTATGCGGATATTTTTGCATGGACAGCCGCAGACATGCCGGGGATTGATCCTAAGATCATTACCCATAGGCTAAATGTCGACCCAACCAAAAAACGTGTTAAGCAGAAGAAGAGGACTTTTGCGCCAGAAAGACAGGAGAAGATTGAAGAAGAAGTAGATAAACTCTTAACTGCAAAATTCATAGAAGAGATCTACTACCCGGATTGGATCGCCAACGTTGTCATGGTTCCTAAACCTAGTGACAGATGGCAAATTTCTATTGATTATACTGACCTGAACAAAGCATGCCCGAAGGATAGCTACCCGCTTCTAAGAATCGACCTTCTGATCGATGACTTCGGGTCACGAATTGCTTAGTCTCATGGATGCATATTCTGGTTATAACCAGATCATGATGCACGAAGACGATGTCCCAAAAACTTCGTTCATCACAGAAAGAGGGTTATATTGTTATAAAGTAATGCTCTTTGGACGCAAGAACGCAGGGGCAACCTACCAGCGCCTGGTGAACATGATCTTTTGAGACCTGATCGGAAAGAACATGGAGGTCTATGTTGACGATATGCTCGTAAAAAGTGTAAAGTTTGAATTCCATGTGGAGGACTTAAGAGAAACTTTCGACATCCTTCGAAAGTATAGAATGAAGTTGAACCCGCTCAAATGCGCTTTTGGAGTGAATCGGGAAAATTTCTTGGGTTTATTGTTTCTCAACGAGGAATTGAAGCAAACCCAGAAAAGATAAAAGCCATTCAAGCCATGACACCCCCAAAAACCGTCAAACAAGTGCAAGAGTTAACAGGAAGGGTTACAGCCTTGGGAAGGTTCATGGCACGATCAGCTGAACGATGCTCGCCATTCTTTAAAGCCATCAGAAAGGCACAGAATTTTGTTTGGACGGACGATTGTCAGAAATTGTTCGAAGAGCTAAAAACACACCTAAGTTCTCCGCCCCTACTTTCAAAACCATTCCCTGAAGAAGACTTATTAATATATCTCTCTATTACCGAAGTTGCCATTAGTACTGTTTTAATCAGAGAGGAAGATGGGCTCCGGAAACCCATCTATTACGTCAGCAAGGTCCTACAAGATGTGGAGACAAGATATCCAAAGATCGACAAGATTGCCCTAGCCCTTATCATATCAGCTAGGCGTCTTCGACCATATTTTCAGTCTCATACCATTGTCGTTCTGACAGACCAACCACTCAGAAAGGTATTGCTGAGCCCTGAGGCATCAGGAAGATTGGTAAACTGGTCCGTCGAGTTGGGAGAATTCGATCTCCAGTATAAACCTCGCACTGCAATTAAAGCTCAAGCCTTAGCAGACTTTATTGTCGAGTGCACGTTACCCGAAGACCCACCTCAATTGGTGATCTCTGAGGTTACAGATCCTTAGAATCTTTATGTAGACGGTTCTTCAGCTCTTGGTAGTAGCGGAGCCGGACTTATTCTTATAAGTCCAGAAGGCTTTACTATTGAGTACGCGCTTCGCTTTGGATTTCAAGCCTCGAATAACGAAGCAGAATATGAAGCTCTTCTCACGGGGATAAGGCTAGCACGTGCCTTGAAAGTAGACTCACTCTCCGTTCATAGCGATTCCCAACTTGTGGTCAATCATGTCTTGGGAGACTACGAGGCCAGAGACGAGAGAATGGCTCAATATCTCAACTTAGTTAAAACTTCAACTATGAAGTTTCAAAACTTCACCATTCGCCGAATCCCCCGCGATAAGAATACACAGGCAGATACACTATCCAGGCTTGCTTCGGCTGAAGGAACGGATGTTCGGCGCCCGATATACCTTGAATTCCTCAAGGATCGCAGTATCAGTTCTCAACATGAGGTTGAAACAATAGAGCAAGAACCCTGTTGGATGGACATGATCGTCACATACTTGTCCACAGGAGAATTACCCAGTGAAAGACATGAGGCAAGGAACCTTCGTGTCAAAGCCACTCGGTACGCTTTGGTAGAAGGTACTTTATACAAGAAATCATTCAGCCTTCCATACATTAGATGTCTGCGCCAGTCAGAATCTATATACGCACTGCAAGAAGTCCATGAAGGGATTTGTGGACAACATCTTGGAGGGAGGACATTGGCACAGAAAATTTTAAGACAAGGGTATTACTAGCCTACGATGCAGAAGGATGCCATAGAATTCACGAGAAGATGCGATAAGTGTCAGAAGTTTGCACCAATTTCTCGTACACCAGTTGTTCCTTTAAACTCGATTGTTTCTCCAATACCCTTTGCCGTATGGGGAATGGATCTACTGGGACCTTTTCCCATGGCGTCTGGCCAATGACGATTTGTGATTGTGGCGATAGACTACTTCACCAAATGGACTGAAGCAGAATCTCTGGCAACTATTACTTCAGCCAAGTGTGAAGATTTCTTTTGGAAAAACGTCGTCTGCCGTTTTGGGGTGCCAAGACCTTTGGTCGTTGATAACGGGAAACAGTTTGATAATAACAATTTTCGAACCTTCTGTACGAATCTCTCGATTGATTTGAGATTTACCTCCGTCGCTCATCCACAATCCAATGGTCAGACTTAAAACATGAATCGAAGCATCTTACAAGGACTAAAGAAGAAGTTAGACGAAGCTAAAGGCACATGGGTGGATGAACTCCCAAAAGTATTGTGGCCTTATCGAACTACTCCACATTCGGTCACTGGAGAAACGCCTTTCTTACTCTGTTATGGAACAGAAGCAATGTTACCAGTTGAAATAGGAGTTCCAACGATACGGTCGCTGCACTTCCACGAGGTTAACAACGACGCTGGACTACGAGCCAATCTGGATTTGCTTGATGAAACACAAACTCAAGCCCACGAACGATCTGTTGTTATAAAGCAACGAGTCGCGCGCTATTACAATCAGAGAGTTTGCTCCAAGCAGTTTCAAGAAGGAGACTTTGTCCTGCGCAAGTTAGAAGTCTCAGATCCAAAGGCAGCAACGGGAAAGTTATCTCCAAACTGGGAAGGACCCTATCGTGTTATATAGGTCCTCAAACCGGGAGCCTGTGCACTAGGAACACTTTCTTGGGAGCCCATCCCTCGTACTTGGAATGCTGAGAATTTGAGGAAATACTACCAATAGCATCTTGCCTCGAGGCAAGACACTTCTTTTTCAGGGGGATAGGGGCCCAGACCTTATCAAAACCCCAATCTTTTAGAAATTGTCTTAAGAAAGATAATTTCGAGGAATTCAATGTAAACTTTATTTTTCTCGAGCAATAAAGTTATTTTTCTAAGCATTGTTGTGATATAAGCTTAGTCAAAACATTCTGCCCGAACAGAGTGATAGATTTAGCCAAAACATTCTGTCCGAACAGAGTGATGGCCGAACATTCTGCTCGAACAGAGTGATTGATTTTGCCAAAACATTCTGTCCGAACAGAGTGATGGCCGAACACTCTGCCCGAACAGAGTGATCGATTTTGCCAAAACATTCTGTCCGAACAGAGTGATGGCCGAACACTCTGCCCGAACAGAGTGATCGATTTTGCCAAAAACATTCTGTCCGAACAGAGTGATGGCCGAACACTCTGCCCGAACATAGTGATAAGCTTAGTCAAAACATTCTACCCGAACAGAGTGATAGATTTAGCCAAAACATTCTTTCCGAACAGAGTGATGGCCGAACACTCTGCCCAAACAGAGTGATCGATTTTGCCAAAACATTCTGTCCGAACAGAGTGATGGCCAAACACTCTGCCCGAACAGAGTGATCAATTTTGCCAAAACATTCTGTCCGAACAGAGTGATGGCCGAACACTCTGCCCGAACAGAGTGATGAGTTTAGCCAAAATCAATCTGCCCGAACAGAATGATGGCCGAACACTCTGCCCGAACAGAGTGATCGATTTAGCCAAAACATTCTGTCCGAACAGAGTGATGGCCGAACACTCTGCCCGAACAGAGTGATCGATTTAGCCAAAACATTCTGTCCGAACAGAGTGATGGCCGAACACTCTGCCCGAACAGAGTATATAACTCTTGGATTTTATAAAATACAAGAGAAGGCCAAACGGACTAGCTACAGATCTAAGTCCGTGAAGAAACAAAAGTTAATGGGGGCATCGTCACTCCACCAAAGCTTTTACTTCTTCGAAGTTTAGACCGAGCGAGGGTGCTCGACTTCTTTGCCAACTCTTTATGAGACGAATAAAGGGTTTGAGTCAAAGTAAACATTATTAATACTGTGTGAATGGTAAACACAAACCATAAGAAACACATAGTAAAGGATAAAAATGAAATAAAAGATAAAGAGTTTTACATAGAGCCCTTGCAAGGGCATTAAAATTCTCTGTCTAGATAAACAAACAAAGCCCAGATACAAGGGTTAAAATCTAGGGCTCGGGTGCATCACCAGATGGACCTTCCCCTGGAGGATGAGATGCTGTGGCATCCCCTGCCTCTGATGGCAGAACAGTCTCTCCAGACGGAGATATCACCGCAGGCAGAACGAAGTCGTCCAAGGGGATATCAGGAAAGCGCTCAACAAACATCTCATTGGCCTTTGTATAGCCGAGATCATAGATCTCAAGGCCATCTTCGGTCCGCTTCTTTAGCCACTCATCCCCAGCATTTCCATCCAAGAAGTCGCGGATGCCTTGGTCACGAGCTTTGGTCACCTCTTCTGCTGCCTTCCTCTTGACTCGCTCAAGCCTCTTCTCCAGAGTCGCAATCTTGGCAAGATAATCTTCCTCTCGATTACTCAACTCTTCAGCACGATGAGTAGCTTCTTACGCCTCCTTAAAGGATTCCCTCTTCTGCTGAGCTTCCTTCGCGACCACCTGCCTCGCCATCTCAAAGCGAGAAAGCATCTCAGATCCGCTAGCATACATCTGGAGTGAAGATTGGAACCATTAGCTAAATGAAAGTTGAAAACAAAACAGAAACTTAATTGAGACAAAGGACATTACCGTATAGACGGCCTGGGCAAAGGAGTAGGCAAAGGTCTCGTGTCTGAGTCTGGAAGACCTCCTTGTCTCGAGGTAGAATTCCATGAAGAAGATGCTGCTCCGAGACATGGCAATCCGCATCCCAAGGTCATCGCACCTAAGTGTCCACCTCGGTCGAAAGATAGGATCGTCATCAATGGACACTTGCTCCAAGATACGTGGAGAACGTTCGGGAGGAGTAACTCTAGCCCTCTTAGGAACAGGGGGCAACTCCGCACTGAGCTGTTTCTCCTTGTGCTTCCCCTTAGCTTTCTGAAGAACGCCAAGAAAGCCTCCTTTTGGGGATTTTCCATTTCCGCTAGCCATCTCTGCAATCAAGGTACAAATCAATACGGGAATGAACACTGAAACCAAATTGCAATCAAAGACTTCCATAAAACACACCTAGGGGAACGGTCTCGGCAGATGACATGCTAGGAATAGCGGGAGGAGGAGAAGGAATCAGAAGACCAGCTAAAATGGGCTTTGGAGGAATGATCTTCGCCCACTCTAGTTGCTCCTCTGAAAGAGGCTCATCTATGCAAAGACCACCTCGAAGCTTAATATGACTAAGTATATGTTTAGTCAGATTGTTGGGAGTAGGCTTGCCAGGATTTTCGAAATCCTTACAGAATGGATTCCAATCTCTATCAAACGGAAGCTCCCCCTTGTCCAGGCGGCCAACGAAGAAGTATCTAGAATGCCAGCCTTTATTTGACTTCGGGCCTCCCTTCAGGAGTCGTTGCCTACTATGAATGTAATACCATCCCGGGCAGTTGGCAACTCCCTTGGGAAATAGATTTCGAAGAACACTCTCATAAAATCTGTTGCATCTGGTTTGTAGCCTGAAGTCTGGACCAAATATATAAGGCTGGCAAGCTTCCTCCAACCATTTGGAATAAGCTGCCCAGGAGCCATGCGATAATGCTCGAAGAAATGAAGAGCAAAAGGGTGGAGAGGAAGCCTATACCCAGACTTCACCTGCTCTTCATATATCCCAGTTTCAAACTTGGTTCCATAATTTGCTGGTTCTTACAAACCAGGAAGACGAGCATACCAACCTTCGGGAAGAGGATATTCCCGAATTAAATCCTGCAAATCATCGGTAGACATCTTGCCTGACTTCTCGTCAGCAGTATACCAAGGTTTGGGGTTAGCCTTATCGTCAGCTTGATCCTTTACATCTCCTAAGGCATTTTTTCTAGACAAAGAGTACGAAGGTTGAGAAGAAGAAGGTGGTAATGGTTGAGAAGTTGAAGGTTGGAATGGATGGGAAGTTGAAGCTAATGGTAGTTGTGGATTGGAAGTTCCAACTTCACTTCCTGAAGTTGGAACTCGTTCCGAACTCGAAGATGAACTACTCTCTTCGGACGAGGAAACAGACGTTGAAGTTTCGGACATGTTTTCTACCCAAACTAGGAAACTACGAAAAACTAGTGCTGAACAGAAAGAAGAAAGCAAAAAGACTTACTTGAAGAGTAGTGCGCTTCCAAAAATTTCAAGTGAAGAAAAAATGAACTGAAAGTTCATTTTTATAGAGAAACCCCATGTAACGGTTTTGGGAAACGCAACGGTTCATCCACCACACACGTGTCACAAGCTGAAGAGTAAAGAAACTTGAAAATTCTTAATTCCCTCTCAAAGACATTAATGGAGTAGGAGACACGTGGAGGGAACCAAGGTAATTGCCGAACAGAATCCTGCCCGAGCAGGATCGTGTCCGAACACTCTGCGCGATCAGAGTGACCGTGTCCGAACAGAATCTTGCCCGAGCAGGATCGTGTCCGAACACTGCCCGAACAGAGTCACTGTGGTCGAGCAGAATTCTGTCCGAGCATAATCCCTTCCGAACACTCTGCCCCAGCAGAGTGACCGTGGCCGAGCAGAATTCTGGCCGAACAGAATCTCGTCCGAACACTCTGCCCGAACAGAGTGACAACGGCGGAGCAAAATTTTGTCTGAGCAGAATCCCTTCCGAACACTCTAACAGAGTGACAACGGCCGAGCAGAATTCTGGCCGAACAGAATCTCGTTCGAACACTCTGCCCGAGCAGAGTGACAACGGCCGAGCAAAATTATGTCCGAGCAGAATCCCTTCCGAACACTCTGCCCGAACAGAGTGACGGTGGCCGAGTAGAACTCTGTCCGAGCAGAATCCCTTCCGAACACTCTGCCCCAGCAGAGTGGCTGTGGCCGAGCAGAATTCTGTCCGAGCAGAATCCTTTCCGAACACTCTGCCCTAGCAGAGTGACCGTGGCCGAGCAGAATTCTGGCCGAACAGAATCTCGTCCGAACACTCTGCCCGAACAGAGTGACAACGGCGGAGCAAAATTCTGTCCGAGCAGAATCCCTTCTGAACACTCTGCCCGAACAGAGTGACGGTGGCCGAGCAGAATCCCTTCCGAACACTCTGCCTGAGCAGAGTGACAACGACCGAGCAAAATTCTGTCCGAGCAGAATCCTTTCCGAACACTCTGCCCATACAGAGTGACAACGGCCGAGCAGAATTCTGACAGAATAGAATCTCGTCTGAACACTCTGCCCGAGTAGAGTGACAACGGCCGAGCAGAATTCTGTTCGAACAGAATCCAGTCCGAACACTCTGCCCGAGCAGAGTAACAACTGCCGAACAAAACGCGGTCCAAACAGAATCCCATCCGAGCAGAATTTTGTCCGAACAGAACCATGTCCGAATAGATTCATGCCCGAGCAGAATTCCATCCGAGCAGAACTCTGTCCGAACAGAACCATGTCTGAGTAGAACCGTGTCCGAACAGATTCATGCCCGAGCAGAATTCCATCCGAGTAGAACTCTGTCCGAATAGAATCATGTCCAAGCAGAATCATGTCCGAACAGATTCATGCCCGAGCAGAATTCCATCCGAGCAGAACTCTGTCCGAACAGAACCATGTCCGAGCAGAGAACTCTTCAAATATTTGAAATGGGGGCAAACAGATTCGATCCTGCTTTTGGCATATTTTGCTATCACCAGTGGGAAAAGTGTGCTTCCACCCGCTTCAGTAAACGTTGGTAAAAGCAGGGGGCATATGGTATTGCTAAAAATATCCCTCCAATCTACGGACGCACGTGGCAGTTATGACACATAACCCATACTGGCTCATTACTGATATGGCATTTACCGTATCAATCACCGGGTAGAATCCTAAAGAGGCTCTGACTCTATCAGTTCAGATTGACATGAGATCCTCTAGGATCTTAATTAGATTCTGATTAGAGTTGGTCAAAGCCCAGCCCTACTAGGACTCCTCCTTCTATCACTATATAAATGGGTCAATCCCCTCAGGTAAAGACAAGTTCACACACAATCACGCATTGATTCTTACTGCTTCTTCAGAGTTCTACATTGTTAGCTATCTCTCACTTAAGCATCGGAGCGTTCCCCCACCGGAACCCCACCCCGCGGTCACTCCGTGTTCTCTTTTGCAGGCCTGATTTCTAGTGTGGTTCCCGATCCAGTTTTTAGCTGCAACAAATACTAACCAAGAAATCTTTAAATATTTGATCAGCAATTATGGAGTCATCAAGTGGGGTAGAAATACACAGCTGAACATCTAAACGTTATAAGAATTTGTTTAATCGGCTGGCAAAAGCACGAGATGCGAAAGAATAAAAAATATCGGAGTCAAGTAACACTTTCATAAAAAATGGAACAAATAGATATTGTACCCGTAACCACTGAATCGGTTGCCTGAGCATCCTGCTAGGTCGTTGCAAAAACTCTCGTCGTTGCCCTGGGTTTAGAAGCATCATTACTAGGTTAGCTCTGGGGTTCTACCTTGGGTAGTCCCTAGTGAGTCCTCCATCATGGCCACAAGCAAAACATGTCCTTGTCCCCCACCTACTTGGTCTACCAGGATGAAACTATTTACACCTGAGACATGGCTGTGAACTAGTTTGTCCAACCATTCTTGGTCTTGAATACCCCTGATGTTGTTGCCTTTGTCATTCCCTTTATTAGATCGCACCCAGCTCCTAGATCCTAGCCTCTGCTTATTCTAATTTTTGGGTCACATCCAGCTACTGACTTCTTAAGTTTTTTGTCATTTTGAGGTGTCATCTGACTTCTTGTGTTAGTCTCGAATCCTAAATATATGTGCATTTTCCTTTTCAACTGTTAAGGCTCTATGCACAACTTTGGCATACCTTCCTAACCTTAGTGTTAAAACATGAGCCCAAACACCAAGCCTTAAACCATTTTCAAACGCTATAGTCCTCTTTGCTTCAGTGTCCACCAAGTGATGGGCATATTGAGATAACTGAGTAAATGCAGCCTCATATTCCTTAATTATGTGATTACCCTGAATAACTTCCAAAAAATTAATTTCAACTTATTCTCTAATAGTCAGGAAAATCACTTCTCAAGAAATTTTTTTCGAAACCCTCCCAGTCCATCAATACAACTTCTCCAGCCCTGACATGCTTGATCATCTATTACCAATGATTAGCTTCGTCCCCTGACATGGGCTCCGTGAAAGCTACTTTTTGCCTTTAATGTATCCCTGTACCTCAAATACTTTTTTTTTTCTAAATTAGATACCTACATCTCAGGCTTAATAGGACTAGCGGTGTCGAAGAAAGGGGTGAATCCAACTTCTTAAATTTCACCTTGCCAGAACTCCCAACTTCATTAGGTTGTCGCCTCACCATTGCAGATACATGTTATTCCACCACCCTTGCTAGATTCTTAACAACCTCAAACATATTCGTCACGAGTACGACTCTCACGAACCATTTTAACCTAAAGAAGAAGTTCATACATAGATGTTTAACCTCAAAACATGGCGGAGAATACAAGTACAAATTTTAGAGTATTATCAAACATGAAATTTTGTTGTTCCTGATCTTTACACAACAAAAAATTGTATTAACCAAGATCCAAAGCCTTAGCTCTAACCTCTATCCATAGTATAATATTGTGGAATAAAGACTGCCTAAGTACCATTCCCATACACATCTTTATATAAAACCTTGTTTACCTCAAACACAACAACATTTCAGTTTCCCTCTAAAAGAATCCCTAACCTTATGCGATGTAAGCCACTACGTTGTGATAATACAATCTAATTCATGCGCACAACATCTAAGTCACCTTATATGAACTAGAGTACAACACTAAATTTGTTCATAAGACATTTATGCATCAAAGGACGCAATTCTAAAAATAGGATAATTAGCATGTCCTAATAATCAGATGACTAGTCATTTTCCCCTAAAATTTCCTCACAATGTTCTTTCATCATCTCCATCCTAATTATCACTTCAATATGCAGTCACACTTCTTAATTTCCTTTTGAGCATCGGTCGAATTTCCTCGAGGTCATCCCTGGCTTTCTGTAACTCTCTCCTGATCAAATCATTCTCTTCACTAACTCTATTTCTTTCTGCCATGCTAAGCCTAGAGCATCAACAGCCTCGCCGGCAAGATGTAGGTGCCAAAATCGTCTTACAGTTTACTGACATTATTCTGTTAGGCTTCCAAGAGTGTGTTGTTGATGACACCTTTCACATCCATGATTGGTCCCACAGTGACTCATTCGTCAGATATACTACTGCTAAAATGGAAAAGTCATCATGTTATAGGTCTAATACACATTACTCAGAAACAAACAATTACAACAACTCTTGTACCCCAATTATTTGAAGTCCACACGTTTGACCCCATTACTCTAGATAGTTTTCACCTTACTTCGAGGAACTAGCCTAAATCTTTATGCGCTACGCTTAGACAGTCATAGACAATGCCCTGAACCACTCTTCATGACCTAAACCCAAGGTTTGACATGTTAGGACTATGAGCAAGGTTTCATATATCACTAAGTCCTAAGCCATAACTAGGCTAGTAAGAGCCATACTTCATTTTGACTAATAGCAATTCCAAATATAATTCTCAAAACATGTGTTATACTCGCAAATATAAATTGGGGATACCTCTGGCTCATTAATGTCTAACTTGAACTCATGAGGATAGAATATATTAATTGCATCACCATTAGGGAGAAAAGAGAGGGTCTTTAGAGGAGCCTGTTATGCAGTGACCCCTCATAACTTTCATTAACTTCTGGAGCTGACTAGCTTACTTGCCTAAAAAATAAAGAATAGTGAGCTACAAAGCCCACGTACACACATGCCATAACCAAAATAGTGTGTAGGTTTTGTAAACATGCCATAATTCTTAACTCAAACATTTTTCATGATGTCTTAAAGAAAGAAAGGGATTTATTCCATAAAAGAATAATAAGTATAGGTAAAATAGTTCCAAGGGCATAAACAATCATTTTAGTATGAAAGAGATTAAAAAATAAATATTGCAAGCCATCTACCCATGTGGTATGCTTTGGTTAGCGTACTGGTCCCACTAGGGTCTGGATTCTTACCTCAGGCTAATAATTATTAATGTGGAATTAAGGGCGACCACATGTAGCAGTATTGCACATCACGTCTACTTTTGTAGCCCAATTGACAAGGCATGAAGTCTAACTTTTCTCTATTAGATATGGGGCATAGCAACCAATCAAGAAAATTTTCCAATTTGTTTCCACTCAAGCAAAACCCTTATGTATCCAATGATCCAATCACTCCACGGCCAGTTTGTTAATAACTTTTGAACATTCAGATGGTACGAACATATAAAAGTTACTTTAGAAAATATGGTAATTGGCGCAAACATGCATTGGTAGTTACCTAAAATGCTTAAACAACCCGGAGTTTCCTTCAGAACACGATCCTAATCCTACTCTACTGAATTTATATGTTTAGAAGCATTACCCAAGTAAAGTCTATCTTTGAGGTCTAACAGTTACAATTATTCACCAAATAGGAACGTCTCTGTACTACACTAGCTCATTCATCCTAATTAGTACTTCAGCTCCCCTCACCTTCTTCTTATCATAGCACACGCATGCACACCACCATCCTATCCAAACACAATATACACGCACACACAAACACACACACATGCACGCACACACATGCGCACACATTCACGGGCGTAGAGACAGAAGCACTGACTTATGGCTGTCCATGGAACGCACGCATACATGCACCTGCAAAGCAACCCAAAAACACATACACACACACACACACGTCATGTATTTCACACAAACACACCCCCACACACAAACACACACACACACACACACACATAGGTGGCTACCCATGACCCAAAGTACATATACGTGCACAAAATGAAATTTCATAGAACACTGAGCTTGAAACATGTATTGCACCAAAGCTCTGGCGTAGTGGGAGAATTTGCAGAGCTCCCTGTAGTGAATAGCCTCAAAAGTTCATATGAAAGTATTGGGCCCACAGTACATACACGTGAAAGTATAAAGGCCTAAGTGCATTTACCACTAAGGTCTTTTATGGCGTGTTAGAGCGGCATGCATCTCTTCGTAGTGTGCCCCTTCCCTTGATGACAAGCGCAAGAAGCATGCACATCATGTCCTTCCGTATGATCGCTAATATAGTCATAGGTGGCAACTTAGATGTCGTACCCCTTCTTAACAATTGCTCGAAGACTTTGGGCAGCAGTGCATTCAAAGGCATGAACTTTCTCCTTTGCTCTGCAATGGCCTCTCATGACACTATCTGGGCTGATTGCACATTATTGGCTACAAATGGCTTGGGCTGTGTGTTAGAACTCCTCTGACCAGCTCAGTGTACCCCTGGCTTTGACACACGAGATATGGTTCCCTTATTAATGGCATCTTCTATTTGTATGAGGGGTCCAATAAGAGCTCTGAACGATGTGTGGTAATTGCCAAAGATATAGTCATGATATACGGGAAGTAGGTCGTTCTTAATGATATTCATTTGTTCTTCCTTCATCGGATGGTTCCCCATATGAGCTGCCTTATTTCTGTTTCGTGGTTTCCAAATGTCTCCCAGTGATATCTAGGTTGGCATTGTACTAAGACTGCTTCATAAAATCTCTCATAATGTCTTCCCAAGTCTAAACTCGAGCTTCATCAAAAGTAAGGAACCAACAAGAGGCGGCTACTGTGAGAGTATGCTCGAACAACTATATTAATTGATTCTGATTATGGAGCTAACACTTGCATGTACATCTTAACATGGGTTTTGCAATCTATGGTCCCGTCGAGCTTATCCGTGTCTGGCATCTTAAACTCGATGGACAAGGAATCCTCGGGGTTCATGATCAAGCCACTGAAGTTTTAGAGGGTCATCGACTCTTCTCATCCTGACGATTCGAGATACAAGTGCCACCAACTTGTCCTTCCATTTCAGCGTGGCAGGGGTTTCACTTCCTCACCCTCGGACTCATACTACCAATTAAATTCTGGGCCTTTCTTCTTGTCATCATTATTTTCCTCATCCTCCTATTCTTTCCAACCTCTCCTTTTGACGTTGTCTAATTCCTCAGCGGTTCGAGATTGTTGATTTGTAAAAGGGACCAAACTATTTTAAAAATCCTTTGATAGTTTACTGATACTTTGGACCTAATTTGAGATCTGTGCGAATTCCCAAACTATTGAAGTTAGCGAGAGCATTTTGGATGACTTCCATATACTAGCCACGCTTAGCCTTAACTGTATTGAGAAATGTATTAAAAATTTAATTACATATACCATAAAGATCGAGCTGGCTGGATCATACTCTAATAGGAGTGAGGAAATTTTTCTTGTTTTTAGGGGTCATTTTCAAATTTTAAAAAGTTTAGGGGTAATCTGGCTAACCGTCTGGTTATACTGATGGATAAACAGGCTGGTTGGTCGTTAAGGTTAGGGTTTGTTTCAAGAAATTTTTATGAACGATATGGTTCTCACTAATCTTCAAGTCTTCCTGATGGAAAAACCGACCAGTTCTTTAGTAGGGTTGACTAGGGTTTATTTTTGGAAATTTTCTGGTAAATTTTCTAGAAGGATGGTTCTGACTAACCGTCCGGACTTCCTACTAGATAAACTGGCCAGTTGGTCTGTGGGGTTTACTAGGGTTTGTTTCTGGAATTGTTTTGGTAATTTTCTAGAGGGATGGTCATGACTAACCGTCCGTTCTTCCTAATGGATAAACCGGCCGATTGGTCAGTGGGATTAACTTGGGTTTATTTTTAGGAATTTTTTGGGGCTAAGATTCTGATTAACCGTCCGGTCATCAGATGGAAAAACTGACCAGTTAGTCAGTGGGTTAGGGTTTATTTTTGGGAATCTTCTAGGGGTCAGATTCTGACTAATCATCCGGTCATCTTGATGGATAAACTGGTTGGTTGGTCAGGGGGGTAGGCTATGGTACAAGTATCAAACTTTTTCAAATAATACACCTATTGACTGACTGTCTAATTGGGAGCGTGTTTAATCGACCTGTTAGTTAGAGTCTCCCCTTTGTTTTTGCAAACTTACCAGTCTACCTTATAAAATGTTTGTCAGTGTCCCTGCCAACATGTTATAGGCCGATACAGATATTTTTCAAATGAAGGGAAGAATATTAAATGGTCCGTGCATGTGGTGGTTTCTCTCTCAACGTCGATTTAAGGGTCACCTTATCAGCTTGATTGTATCATATACTTTCTGCCCGTAACTAGGAAGTTAATAATGGGCGATCACCAGTATATATACAAGTCATTTAATATACCGAGAAAACTAGGAGGTCCCTTTAGTACGAGGCCGTAGAGTTTAGAGCACAACGCAAAGATTGTCTTGAGAACAGGAGGACCGAGGACCTATGTTGTTGCTCTCAAGTGGGTTATTAGGGTAAGACATGCATATGTGTGAGGTGTAGAAATAAGAGAACAAGTATCACAATTATATCACATTATACAACACATAACATACAAAAACAATACAAATAAGGCCAACGATCAAAAAAAAAAAATTTCAAGTCTAGTCCTCTTAGTTTTTAATCCCCAGCGGAGTCGCCACTGTAGTGAATTGGCTCGAAAAAAATCCCTAACAAGGAGGATTTTATAGAGTTTATTTAACAAAATAGGGAAAACAAGAAAACCCTATAATGACTCTAAAGTGTCCAAAAGGACAACTAATCTATCAAAACCAAGAGATAGTTTCGGGGATTAAGTTACACAGCAGGAATGTGTTAGGCACCCACCACGCCCTTTCGGTCTCTACTTCATTTCTTTTGATTATTGACCTTAAAATCATGTAACATACAAAATACGATAAAACTTACCCTAAGTTGATTTTTATTTATTTATTTTTGCCTAAACTCGGCATCGGGGTCGAATTATCTACGTATCTAATCTGACAACTCGGAATCATAACCGCCTTAGTTCGACTCTAGTCCGACAGAAAGTAATCTATATTTTAGGCCTAGACATAGACCAAGAACTGTAAAAGACTCATTTTGTGTTTTCTTTTAATAGAAATATGACTACGAGATTGGGAGACAATCTATGCAACTTTCTAAATTAGAAAAACTATTAATGATTACCTCTTGAAGTAGTTTTCCACGAACACTCGAGGATTCTCTCTGAATGATCCACACTGCAAAGACAAAAGGATTTTAGAAAGTGAGTTTGAATGGATAAAATTCTTGATTGAGGTATCACTTTATAGAGAAATGGTACTCAAGCTCTAAGGAGAATAAGCTTCTTGGCACCCTGAAACGAAGGCAAGGGCCCTATTTATAAAGCTCAGGATCACAGTATCTGATAAAATTGGTTATGCCGATCTGCAAACCTAGAGACAAGTTAGAATATTAGATAAAATTGCAGATTGACAAAAGTCAATTAACTGGTCAGTCAATCGAAAATCGGCTGGTTCCTCCCATCCGTCCTGCCCCGATCTTATAGGATCGGATTTTTTTTAACTTTGACTGGATCATGGGGTGGGTATGGTAATAAAATTTTAAACCCGCGGGTATTTACTATAATCTGCCCCGTTCCTGCTTCGCATGTTTACCTAACCCTACATCTAATGCAATCTGGGCCGTTCATCTTGGCCATATAAATAAAGAACGAAAAACCCTAGCCCCACATTATCTTTCCCTCCTTCTCTTCTCTTCCTTCAGCTGCACTAACCCCCATTTCCCCTCTCCACAAAGCACTCCACCTTATCATTGCTGCTGCATGGACACGAAACAAGCCAGTGTCCTTGTAGTTGGTGATTAAAAGCCACCATGCTCTCTTCTATTTCATTAATTCTGACCCTTTGTGCAAGCTTTGAACTGTTCAAGACAACAAAATTAAGCAATCAAGGTTTGCACCTGAAGACTACAAGAGGTATGTGCTGGTGATGCAGTGGGAAAGATATGTGAATAAAGCTTCTAAAACGTCACCCGACAACTCTTCGTCGTCACCCATTTCGGTATGGCTACCTCGCCTCTGAAATTGCAACTGTCACATCTCGAAAACTCCTTCACTGTCACCACTTTGATTTCGGTTGCAGCCTCAAAAAACGTGATAATACATCTCTGTGCACTGAGGCATATCAAGGCAAGCCGGATTTTTTCATCTTTCGCCGGTTCGGGGATGGTAATCGCATGTATTGATCCTACGGCAGGGCGGGCGGAGTCTCGTATATGGATGTCACGAAATTTGCATCCGACCCGCTTTATTGCCATTCTTACGTGTATTTACTAATGGGTGATCACTGGTACATGTACACAAGTGATTTAAGATATCAAGATACTAGAAGGCTCTTGATACTAGGCCTTGGAGGTGAAAGTATAGCCGAATTCACCCTAAAAACTAGGAGGTCCGAGGGTTTCAACCATTGTCCTTGAATGGCTAGGTTTGGGACAATTGTGCCTGTATTTGAGTGAGAAAAATAAAGGCACAATTACCACAGTTGAAGCATATTGTACATGCTATATCAACCAAACGAAAACAATAAAAAGTCCAAAAAGGCAAAAAAAATAAAATAATAAATAAAATCTAGTCCTCCTATTTTAGTCCCCAGTAGAGTCGCCACCGTGATTTCTTTGACACACGAAGGTCTAAGACTCGGAGTCCCCACCTTATTTTATGGAATAAAGAAAAAATTAGAAGAAACCCAAAAAAAAATAATAACCTTAAAATACCCAACTATGCTTCTAATCTTCCGAAATCAGAGATAATGGATTTGTGGACTAAGTTATATGACGGAAAGGTGTTAGGCACCCGCCATACTCTAATAGTCTCTACTTTCTTTTATGATCTTTTGGGGCCTTTTGATACATAATACATAAACATCCACCTAAACATACATAAAGCATGCCAACATAATTTTACGACTTTGGTTTCAAATGTCCAACGTATCCTATCAGAGAAACGAGAATCAAAACCTTTTAGTTCGACCGGGCCCTACGAGAGGGGCCTAAACTTCAGCCTTTGGCTCATGTGACGAGCACGACTCTTCTAGCAAAAAGGACTTAGAACTCCAATTGACTACTCTGCTAGTTGTTTAGCATTGTAAATAGAAGACTTTGATTTTAATTTTTATATTTTTTTACCGAGATCTGGTCCCAGAGAGAGGGAAACAACCTAAACTAAGAAAAAGTCAACTAACTGGTCAGTTTGTCAAGAAACGGCTGGTTCATCCCTTATAATTTTAAGATTTTTTTTCCAAAATTCGGGACATTATCTGCCCTTCATTCAATAATTATCTTTGATGAAGCATAAGGCATGTTCCCGACTTTCAAAATTATTTCCAATTTAATCTAAATCAAGGAGATTTGACTGCATTGAGGATAAATCACAAGATAACTCCAAATCATCTCATCAAACCTAATCTCTTGACCTTAACTTTAGGTTAAACCTAACTAGCTGGACTGGTTTAACCAATCGAACCGGACTCTAACTGGACTGGATTGCACCACTTATTGGACTTAATTGACTATATATTAGGCGCCTTACATCATTAGGACTAAATTTATCTTACAAAGCCCAATAAAACAAATAAGAAAGATAAGAATAAAACTATAAAAATGGAGTGCCTACACTCCCGAATGACTAGTTTACTTCGAAGAGTCTTTTGAGACTATCATAGATGTAGACGAGATAAATCATTTAAGTTACATGGCAGCCTTAAGTGATATAGATGCGGGACTTTGGCTTAATGCTATAAACAGGGAGATGGTCTCTATGTATGCCAACCATGTGTTGGACATCGTAGATGCACCTCATGAAATAAAACACATGGTGCAAGTGGATCTATAAGAGGAAGAGAGAGGTTGAGGAAGAGAGAGGTCGAGGGGAATTGGAGACCTACAAAGCACGCTTGGTGGTAAAAGGGTTTATCGACGGACTTTTAAAGACGAAAATTTTTACCAGCAGGCTTTTAGCAATGGATGTTCCGTCACTAAAAGTCCATTATAATAGCTTTAGCGAAGGGAAATTCCGGCCCTAAATATTTTTTAAAATTGTTATTTTTGGAAAAGTAAGGCCGACTTTCTTTCCTGCTCGATGGGTGGGTCTTGTTAAAGTAAAATACGGAAATTCTCTCCAGCGACAGAATGTCCGTCACCAATTAATTTATCGTCCCGTCACTAAAAGTTGGTTTTCTAGCGATAGATTTTCATATTCCGTCGCCAAACTTTTAGTGACAGAGCTAATCCCAACAGACTTTTAGCAATGGATTTTCCGTCGGTAAAAATCTTTTGCGACGGAATTGTCCGTCGCTAAAAGTCCCTTTTCTTGTAGTGTATCCTGCGGCACGAAGAAACCTTTGAGCTTGTTGAGACAGCGATATCTACATTCCTGACTTTTCTTTGTAGGAAAAAATAAGTGGTAGGAGAAAATGTCAATCTCGACTTGGAAGGATGGCTCGATGACGGTATGGGTTGAATAGGATCCGAAGGAGGATCCTGGGAAGATTTTGAGGAGGATCTAGCTCTTACAAGGATCCTAATAGGAAATGCAGGAAGGAGATTCGAAGGAGTCTGAATTAGTGGGACGCGGTAATAGAAGATGGACCTAAGCATTTCTATCATGCCGACCAGGAAATTAGGACGGATGAGCCTGTTTTGAGCGACCAAATAGAATTCAGATGAATTTTTGGAGAAAGAAATATATCGAGGTGTCGGGAGAGGGACGAACTAACGAGACAGTTGGAGTCCCTAAAAAGTAACAATGATCAAGCAATAGAAAGATTAAAGGCCGAATGTGAGCACGATAAATGGATATCAAGTCAGGTCCTGGAGGAGACCTTAGACACTAGTATGCGGGTTGTGCATTAGATGCAACAGGTCATTTGTGCTGTCCTCTCAATAGGGCCATGTCCGCTGAAAGGCGCAATTGCTTCTGGATGATGAGCACCGGAGCCTAAAACTATTTATAGAGCTTTTCAACTCATCCTAGACCAGAATTGTATGCGCAAGCCCAGGTCTTTTATTGTTGTAGTGTAGTCTGACCCAAGGCTTTTCATCTAGTAACAAGTTTGTGTAAAAGTTCCAAAGCATTAGCTTTCTTCGGCGTTAGCTTTTCGTCTACATAAGTTGTTAGCCGTGTAAAGGTTCACTTTGTGTTTTCAAAATAGTACGCAATCTGAGGAAGACGTTGGGAATTGATTTTCTGGTTCCGAAGCTGACAGACAGGACGATACATTAGGAAAGTTGAAGACTTGACTCGTTTTGCATCTCATCAAATAGTTATAGAGGACCGAAAAGCAAAATGCAAAATGTTCGAGAAGAGCTTGAAGCAAACATTAAAGAGACAAGTAAGCAGTTTTCAATGAAAATGGGCAGCCCAAGTGGGGTAGAAGCTCAAATTTTCGGTTTAGATTTGATTGATTTAATTTTTCCCAACGTTTTAGCTGCTCGTACATATACTATTAGTAGATTTAAATTGCCCTGCAGTTCAGCAAGGTGCGGAACTGTTATTATTATTTTTTTTTGTTTGTAATACGGAAAAATGGGTACGGATCAACTCCCATTTGATTTTTCCGACTTGATGACAAGTCAAAATGAGGGGATAGTTCTGTCCTTTCGGACCTATAAAGGAGGTGGTCGTAGGGGTACCCAAATGATTGAAGCCTGGAGGGTTGCTAACCTTTACTTGGACACCTTGTGGACCCATCCATGTGTGCACATGCACCATGTAATGTGTGATGTTTACTTTGTATTACATGTACTGATGTAATATATCCTGCTTGCGTGCACGAGCGTGCGTATTTCAACCACCAGCCGTACTCCATTCTAGCCGTAGCTACAGTTTCACATTCTATATATTAATTCTAGGAAGAAAACAGGCGAAGGTGGTGATTATTGTGGTAATTGGGGTCAATAACGTAGTTATAACAGTAAAGTATCAATTTTAGTGCTCAGAAAGCATGTTTAGAGTGCAAAGTAAGGAAATAGACCTTTCTTATTAATTAGTTACAAACATGTTTAGGCAGTAATTACTGACACATGTTATCAATGGACAACGATTCGTCACAAAATACGATCACCAGCCACTATATATTGTCATCATCTTGTCTGGCATGACACTTCACCATCGCTGCCACCGGTATTACCATGCTTCCACCGCGATCTAATCGTCACAATGTTAGTGCTCAACCATCACCGCAACTGCACCATGCAATCTCCTATGTCGCTAGCCAACATAACACCACCATAATTCCGCTGCTGCCTTGAAGCAGTTGCATCGCCACAATTAAAAACAATGACTTACCACTGTACCATCCACTACCACCAAAGGAAACCAATCCCTATGATCGTGGCATTTTTATAGAGCACGTAGCAAGTACATATAAGGCAGTCTAAATGCAACTCCTTTTTCCATGTAGCTACTATATTAGGCGGCCATCACTGGAATAGTTAGCATTATACTTAAACCGAGTACATAAACTGTAAAATGAATATATTTCTTAGCTCAAACAATTTCAATTTTTTTTTAATATTTAGCATTTGGAATTTTAAAATTTTCTCTACATTTTAGTTTTGATCAATATGCATCGTTGGTGTTATGATAAAAGTGTCTAGATCGCACCAATGCTTCAACTTGTCGAAACCCGACTCCAATTTGCAGTAGTTATATCTTTTACTACCAAAATAAGGCACGAGTTACCAACTATATGATGGATGGTGCGAAAATTCTCAACGGTAAACATGCTCCATGGACACATTGTAAAGGTCCCTAAATCCCTCAAATTTAGGCGATATATACGATCATCCAGCTTTAGGAGCCGAAGATATATCTATTTATTAAAGACGTGTGCTTTGTGAGAAGCCCCTGTTGGGCTTACTTTTAAGACCTCCATGTGGAGACCATGTGGAGAACGCTATAATGTTTTTCTCTCTCAGCACAAAGCCAAAACCAAAACCTATGGCTGTAAAATGTTCTCCTCTTTTGGGGCCCACGTGACTCTTCCAGTATCAGCATGTTTTGCGGATCCTGCCAATTTCTCCTTCTCTTTATTTGGCAGCGGTATGGCTCCAAAACCCTAAATCCCATGATCTTGTTTTCAACCTTTTTATCCATGCTGAAGTGTACAACTTTGGGCCTAACAGCTATACGTTTGGGACATAGAAAAGAGAAGAAAGAAAAGAATTCAACCTCTTTTTATCACTCTTTAAATTGGATAGCAACCTGAATTGACTTTTTTCCCATACAAACGTTTGATATATAATCAGACTTTTCCTCCAACATACCTTTCAAGAGGCATTGCACTTTGCAAACAAAATTATCTATGGATAGTCCCAATTCCAAACCGAGGCATTGAGCTAGGAAAAGGTACATGCATGTTAAGCACGAATCCGAAACGAAGGACGTACTTCACTTATATGAAACAATTAGCCAGTTTAGTAGATATTCAACTAACTGACCTGGAAAGTTGTGCAGCTCGATGGGTTAACTCGGCCATTTTTGCATCCGCACGCACTTCGCATGCACATTAATCAAGAAATGAGCTCACCAAAGCGTTGAGTCATAACAAGTTACGAGTGTTTGATTATTCTTTTCACAAACCCCGGTTTTCAGTATTCTCTTAGGTTTTTTTTGGTTTTTGGGCTGTGGACCATGGACACCATGTGGCCGCATGTGCTCTGTCCTTCTCTTATTGGCCCACACACTTTTCCCCCAGCAAATAAAGGGAGATTCTACACGTTCTTTTGCGTCTTATTGTCCTCTCTCTCACTCTTTCTCTCTCTATCTTTTCTTGGCTTCTGGTGAACACTGGTTGGATCCCCAGAAGCTGATCTCTCTGCAACTCGTCTTTACGTGATTTTACACCCTTGTTCAGTAGAAGAATATCAACAAGGTACCGTTATTTTAGTGGTAATAAAGAAGATCCAAGTTGATTTGGTTTCTTTTGCATAGTGTTCCATATTAACTAAATAGATCTTGTCAGCTTTTACTAGATTCAATTCCTTAAACTCCTATCTCTGCAACATCTTTATAGTAGTACTCTTGATGTTCATGACCACCATTCTCTAGTAAGACTCATTCTTGAAGAAACAATATATACAGTTCCCTGATTTTTCTTAGGGCATGTTTTCATGTGCTCTTGGTTTTTGATTTAATCCATGCCGGTAAATGCATGGTTGTTTTCTTCCTCTATATTCATTTCATGAAATGGAAACACGAAAAGATAAGCAAACAAGAATTTATTCTCAAACAGAAGAAAAACAACAGATGATGAAGGCAGGAAACAATATTTTACTGTAACTGGGAAGAACTGTTCAATTTTCTTTGTCCTGCTTCTTTCTTTTTAGTTTCAATTATGCTTTCGCATATCATTTGTTCTTTGTTTTTTGCCTTGCGGTTTAGAGAAACAGACATCAGTTTTTTCGTTACTATTTTTCTCATACGGTTTTCACCTGCCTTCAGTCATACTTCAACTTTTATTCATCTACATTGAAAACCTCACAAAATATTAACTGAAGAATGTTGCCTCATTAACAATTTTTTCCTCCACAGAATGCACAGTCCTAGCCAGCTCAAGCGGGATTTTCTCAAGCAATGGCTAAAGGGTCTCCAAATGTGCAGTTACCCAAAGAAAGAAATGAGTATCTTGGAGAGAAAGAAGGCCATAAAGCTATCGGCAGATGTGGCCATGGCTTCCGCAAGAAATGCTACAAGTTGTTGGGGCCTTGCCCTAATTGCCAACGCCTCAAAAGAGGGTAACGACAAATGTCTAGTTGAACATTTACTGGGTCAGGAATCTGAGAGGGGGAAAATGGCTTCAACTTTTCAATTGGCCATACTCCACAAGAAGCTTAGAAGCAAGAAGATCATAAAAAAGAGCTGCAGCGTTCGAAGAGTTAAAAAGCTGACACCTCGAATGGTTTTAGCTAGCTCTGTTGCTAAAAGGCTGGTGAAAAATAGAACCAAAGTGCTGAAAAGTCTTGTACCGGGCGGAGAATCCATGGATGAATTCTCTCTGATAAAAGAAACCCTAGATTACATCGTTTCACTACGTGTTCAGGTCGATGTAATGCGGTGTCTTGCTAATGCTAGCGATCTTTTGAATTGTAAGGGTGTTCATGGTTAACTACTTCTCCTTCTGTCGTTTTATAGAGTATTTCGTTTCTGTTATGGAGATACTAGCTAAAAGAGAAGAGAAGCTGGAATTGTACGTACTTCAAGCATGCATATGTACAGGTGAACCATATTTAAGTCGGTATATTTGGCCTGTGTTTCAACGTCCTAAGCATCTTCGTTGACTTGCTCCAAAACTTACGAGCATTGGATCCTCAGATTTTGTTGGTGGAAATATTGTATGACTTGGTGACTCAAAGAAAAATAGGTTTTGAGGCACGTTATAAAACATTTTTCTTAAGTTTATATTTGGCCCCAATAGAAATGGTGTGCAGCAGGTTGCCGCTAAACATACTACAAGATACAAGGAAGCTTACTAGTGTAAAGTGTTTGCACAAATGATATTCACTCCACAGATAGGTGTATGAAAACCTGTATAATGGTTCTACAAGAAAGAATTCTGCAGAAATTCGTTCTTAATAAAAGATCTGCAAAAGGAAGAAAAATGAAGAGAATAGAGGCTTATTATATGGTATCAAAAATATGACCCTTATGCTCTATTTTAAGAGCACTAGTGGCTGGTCACCAAGGTTCATACCTTTTCAGCACGCACCCAATTAATCTGGACCATTAGATCGAAACCGTTCAGATTAACGGTTCAGATTTTGAATCAGTAATTAACTAACTCTCAATAGGTGCGTCTCCTTGAACCAACACCACTCAACTGCCCAACGGGTGCAACCGTTCGGGTTATATCCCAACCGGTGCAAATGTAACCAATCAGCTGCCAACGGTCGGATTTTATCGAACTTGAACCGTTGCACCCGTTCATCACACTGACGGCCTGGATTCGATCACAATGACTCTAAGACGTCTAAGGCGATTTCTTCCTCTTTGCCTCTTTACCTTCTTTTCATTATTTTGACAAACAAAATGAACCAAAAAGAAAAAATAAAAAAATTGACACAATATTTTGGAAAACACTAACAATCCCCACCATTTTACAAAACCTAAGACAAAATTCAAAAACAAAAACAAAAGCCAGATCTTATTATCCAGTGAAGTACATGCACAAATGAAGATGTCTTACGACTTGAATCTTCCCTTACTGATTACATAACAAGACTAATCTGAATAGTGTGGTAGATAAACCTTGAACCACCGATCCTTGTTGACTAGCCTGTCTATATCACACATGAAACTCCTATCCATACACAAATCTAGAAAACAACTTATTTATTAGAGGCCTTGTAATTTGTATCTTGTTTTTCATGAGTGCTCTAAAGTTAAGCCTTTAAACTCGACAGAAGCGACCCCACTTCAGACTCACTAGTTAGGTCTATCAAGAGTGTACCGTAACTAACACTCGAAAGAATGATCCTTTTATAGACGTGTTAAGAGCATAATGCTCACCTTATTCTTTCATTAAGGTTACCAAGCACACACTCTTGCGATGACTAAATTTAAGTGCTTGCAATCACCGTCATAATGTACTTTTGACTCATTGAACTCAAAACTTTGTATTAGCAAGCATTGAGTCGAGATTTTCATCATTGGTGGTCCTTGAAATGGGCTTGAGACCCATGAAGTCCTAATAACCATTTCTCTTGGAAGCCCTTTAGTTAACAGATCCGTCAAATTTTCTAATGACCTCACATATTCCGATGTGATACTGTCTCACGTAGCTATGTGTAAAACCAATATGTCTAAACTTTCCATTATACACTTCGTTACATGCTCTGATAGAGTTGATTGACTGTCACACCTTATAGATATTGGAGCCACAGACTTAGGCCATAAAAGGAATTTCTAAGAGTAAATTCCTTAGCCATTCTGCCTCTTTGCACCCCTGTAGCTAAAGCAATAAACTCTGCTGCCATAGTAGAATCAGTGATGCAAGTCTGTTTCTTTGAACCCCAGGATATTGCACCCCCACCAAGTGTGAAAATCCAACCACTTGTGGAAGCATAATCATCCTAATTTGTAATCCAACTGGCATCTATATACCCTTCCAAAATAGAAGGATACATTTTATAACATATGCCAAAATCCATGATTCGTTTAAGGTACGTAAAGACCCTATATATTGCATTCTAATGCATATTATTAAGACAACTAGTATATCTACTACGTTTCCTACTGCATAAGCAATATCGGGTCTAGTACAAGTCATGGCATACATTTGACAGCATGTTGCACTCGCATATTCTAGTTGTCTCACATCTCTACCATAATTGGGAGACAACTTTGTACTTTCATCAAATAGAGTACTAACTGGAGTGCTATCCAACTGGTCAAACCTTTTTAATACATTCATATAATGAGATTATGACAAGGTTATGTAACCATTATATCTTATGAGTTTAATTCCTAAAATCATGTCAGCAACATCCATGCCCTTCATTTCAAAATTATCAGATAAGAATTTCTTTTCTTCACAACTTGTTCCAAGTCAGTACAAAAAATGAGCATATCATCTTTGTATAAGCAAAGTATAACTCTCTTACCGCCATCGAACTTGTTGTACAATACTTATCTGATTCATGTATTTTGAAACCATTAGACATTTCAATTTGATCAAACTTTTGATGCCACTGCCACTACAAGAAAGTTATTTTTTTTCGACAGACTTTTAACGACAGACTAAGTTCCGTCGCTAAAAGCACTTTCAGCGACCGAAAGTACCGTTTGTAAAAGTCCGTTGTTAAAAATTTTTATCGACGGAATTAACAGTCGGAAAAGGTATTTGCTGACGAACTTTTAGAGACGAAAGTACCGTCGCTAAAAAGTTTTTAGAAAATTTTAAATATTTGAGGGTTTTTAAAATTTTTTTAGCAACGAAATATGACCGCCGCTAAAAATTTCATCGGTAAAAGTGTTTAAAATAAGACTTTTAGCAACAGACTTTTAGCGACGGAATATACCGTTGCTAAAAGTCCATCCATAAACACATTTCATATATTTTCTCTCTCCCTGTTTCTCTCTCTGTCTCTCACCCACCCACAGCCGTTCTCTCCCTCTGGCGACCCACCTTTGGCGACACCCCCCCCCCCCCGGCGATGTTGTGCCCCTCCACATTCGCTAGCCACCAATGCCACGCCACCAAACCCTCAACTGCCGCTGTACCACCAACGCCCCCGCAGCCGCCGCACCACCATTCGATATGTATGTCCATTGCACTAATTTGTTTTTATGCATGTTAATTGCGCGGAATTTTTTGTTAGTGAGCTTGCATGATGCATCTCTTGAATCTGCGTGGGGGACTGAATCATATTCTGGATGTGGTGTTCGGATTGAATTGAATTGAATTTTTTTCACAACAGTAGCTCCGCCCTTGGTTTTGGGGATTTCGATGTAGTACGTGGCTAAAAAGGATAACTTTTTTACATGTTTCGATACTTTTTTCCAACAAATTGACGTATGATTCTGAACTTTAAGTACAAAATCAATAATGGTTGTCTATAGAAGGTAGATATTAGCAGTTCAATGCTTTAAGTTTCCCGATAAGTTTGGTGGGATTTCTTCAGTTTTCAGAGATGAGTTGGAAGCTGAAACATTGAAATCCTAGTTCATTTGTTGTATTATGGTTCAGAATTCCGGGACACCTTCAACCCAAAAACCTTGTTGTCTTCTCTCTTGGATTGTTGAAACCAAGCCTTTGGTGTTCTTTCTAAGAGCTTTTCCACATGAATCTGCTGTCCTCTTTCCCAGTCCTTTTTGAATGCTTGAGGTGTTGCAACAATAAAGTTCCAAAGCACCTTTATTGATCATTCTTTGCGACTGGAAAGGGTGCGCATTCTAGTTACTACCCTCTATGATCAGGGCATCTTACTAAAATGGTGCTCCAAATATCAACATTAAGCTGAAAAACTAGGAACCAATGCTGCTTGTTCTTCTTTAGCTTTCTTGAAGAATAGTGACTGTAGTTTCAATTGCCTATAGTATGCCAACTGTCATATATTATGAGATAAGATTTTAAAAAAAAAACACAACCTGACATATCTATTTGTGGAAATTCTAGCTTAAATTTTAACTTGAAACTAATGCTTTTTGCTGCTGATGCCTCTGCTTTAACTTGAAACTACAGCGATTCCGATTTGGTTCATACCTGAAAACTTGAGCAATAAAGATTTAATGCATGATAATTCTTGTTTTTTTACTTTTGTTATGTGCTCTAGGACTTTTCTAATGTTATCTATCTCATGTTCCCCTTAGTTAAGACTTAACTACCCAATTGGATTAAGATATCGGATATGTGCAATTTGACCAATTTTTTTTCCCATTTGAGCATTGATTATTTGATTAATAATTTAAGGTTGTTAATTGTGCATTTAAGGATTGAGATTATTAATTAATGATTTTAGGTTGTTAACTGTGCATTGAGCATGTGAGAATTGAGATTGTTAATAGAGGATGGGACCCAATTGGATTGAGATATCGGATATGTGATTTAGTTGAATAGTGGGTTGAAATTATATTAATTAGGTTAACCGATAATGAAACATGACTGGAAAAGTAAAAGAATAAGACCATTTGGAGTTTTATTCGTATATCACTACAAGAAAATTGCTCATTAGTGACAACGAAAGTTGTCACAATAAAATGCAAAGTTGTCATTGATTGTAAGAGTGACGAGAATTTGATTTCATAGTGATGCCAGGGAATGTGGGTTTGTGCCTATGTGGAGGTGCCACAAAGGCTGTAGTCCGAGTTAACTTCCAAGTGTGCAAAATGAGAGACAACAAGGACGGAGTAAGGGGTGAGGGCAAGGCTCCCAGACAGGCCGTGAGGGCTGGCAGTACTGCGCAGGCAAGGTGAAGGCAAATAGAGCTGGCGACCGACAATCCAAGCTAAGGTCAACGTCAAGAGTGCAACGTCAAGAGTCCGATGTCAGGTGTCCGAATGTATTTCACTCTCTAGAATTCCAGAGAGAATGAGTTTTAGAGAGAGAAAGTGAAAATGACAAATGAGAGAGTTCTCTTTAAATGAAATCCAAGGTCCCCTATTTATATAGGGAAAAGTGTGCCGGTGTCATCAATGTGTCACCAGCTGACACGTGTCACCCCCTGGCAGTGACACGTCACTAGGCGGTCCACAAATACCGATTCTCCAGTGGACTGCCAGTTCCCGAATTCACACTGCCTTGCCCCACACAGCATCTCTCTACCTGTCTGAGAAGACTGAAAACACCATGACGGTATGATCAGAGTAAGCCCGTTGCCCCAGCCACCAGTCCAAGCCCTTATTGAATCCCACAGGCCTAGCAGCGGTGGGGAAGACCCGACGCCCAGCTGCCAGGTGGACTAGGCAGGATGCCCTTTCGAAGACCTGCTCCTATCTCGGAGTGACCCGGGGGTCATAGTCCTTAGGGGTGCTGACGCGAGCCCCCAGTGCCAGAGCCGTAGGCCAGTCACGCAGGCACCCTAGCGGAGATAGTGTTCCGGAGGAGTCGCCTATCCCACTGCGAAGGGTCCTCTCACTAGAGAACTATGAACGGAGCCCCCTGTGATTGTGACGGCGATGGCTTCAAGGTTGTGAGCCCATCACGTGGCGGCGATGACTATAAGGTTGAGTCCATCCCACTGCGAGGGCCGGAGTCCCCCTGTGATTGTGACGGCGATGGCTTCAAGGTTGTGAGCCCATCTCGCGGCGGCGATGACTATAAGGTTGAGAGTCTATCCCGTTGCGAGGGCCGGAGCCCCCCTGTGATTGTGACGGCGATGGCTTTCAGGTTGTGAGCCCATCCCGTGGGGGCGATAACTATAAGGTAGAGAGTCCATCCCGCTGTGAGGGCCGAAGCCCCCCTGTGATTGTGACGGAGATGGCTTCAAGGTTGTGCGCCCATCCCGTGGCGGCGATGACTATAAGGTTAAGAGTCCATCCCGCTGCGAGGGTCGTAGCCCCCCTGTGATTGTGACGGCAATGGCTTCAAGGTTGTGATCCCATCCCGTAAGCATACAACATGATTGTGGCCCATGGGCGTAGTGCCTACAGCACGAGACATTGATTGTGGCGTATGGGCGCGGTGCCTACAGCACGAGACATTAACTGTGGCGCATGGGCACGGCGACGACTATCGCGAGACCATACCTGGTGCCGGGGGCACATGTCATGGATGTGGCGCACGGGTGCTGCGAGGACTGTCGCGAGACCATACCTGGTGCCGGGGCACATGTCATGGATGTGGCGCACGGGTGCTGCGAGGACTGTCGCGAGACCATACCTGGTGCCGGGGCACATGTCATGGAAGTGGCGCACGGGCGCTGCGACGACTGTCGCGAGACCATACCTGGTGCCGGGGCACATGTCATGGAAGTGGCGCACGGGCGCTGCGACGACTGTCGCGAGACCATACGTGGTGTCGGGGCACATGTCATAGATGTGGCGCACGGGCCTAGTGAAGTGAGTGGCACCGAGGGCACCGTAGAGTGACAGAGAGCCCGGGGGCACGGCTGTATCAGCGATGCGGTGCAAGGGCGCGGCGGAGTGAGTGGGCGACGAGGGTCTCGGAGTGATGTCCGGGCGACGGGGGTCGCGGAGTGACTTCCGGGCGACAGGGGTCGCGGAATGACGTTCGGGTGACGGGGGTCGCGGAGTGATCTCAAGGACGCAAGCGACAAAGGTCGCGAAGACGGCGTGCGGGAGACAAGTCACGAAGACGGCGCGCGGGCGACGGTCATTACGGCTTGCTGGCTTGCTGCGAGGTGATGAGAGGTATGATGTTGATCGAGGCGCCGCAGTCAACCAAGGCACGACGGAAGCCCGTGCCTTTAACAGTACATTCTAAAAACAGGGGCCGATTGTGATGCTCGACCGGTGGTGAGTCTTCGTCTGAGAAGACTAAGGCCGTGCAATGGATGTGACGTAATTCAGCCTGAGCGGCAAAGTATTTGGGACCGAGGCCAGTGGTGACCTCGATCAGGCAATTGGAAAGGTAAGTCCGAGCGATGAGTGAAAACCCCATTTCATCAAAAAAACTTTTGATCTTTGTCACCTGTCCAAAGGAAGGCATCGGCTGATTAGCTGGAGGAGGCACGGCCATTAGTATGGGCTCTGCTGGGACTTTGGGGATTGCAGACTCGACGTGGTCAGTGACAGCCGTGAGGACCTGGTGCTCCCTATTGTTGTTGCGATGAGGGGGGTAGGGATCCTTGCGTACATCGTTGTTCTTCCGTAGTTGTAGGTCGCCTGACGCGACCTTCCTTGCAAAGATAGTTTGCAGCGCATTGCAGTTTACGAGAGAATGGTCGAGGGCTCGATGGAAAGAACCGTAGTTGGGTCGGGTTTTTTCTTCGTCCGTGATATTGGTCCGCATTGGTGGCAGTTGGAAATTCTTGTCATGTGCCACCCATTCCGCCAAGAGTTCCTTCACTGTATTTAGATCACATGGATAGTCGGGTGCAGGCCCCTGTTGCCTCCGCTTGTCAGAGCCTCGGTCCCCATCTGGAAATTGATGCTTGAAGCCTGCGTAGTTGTTGCTGGTGTTGTTGTTGCTACCCCAAGTGATGGGTGTGTCTGTCAAGGCCAAAAGTGTATTTTGCAGTCGAGGCTTCCATGACTTGACATGACCAACCGTCTCGTAAGTTCGTTGGGCTGTTTCCTTGAGGTGTCCCCGTGACCTCAACTGTAGATTCTTGATGTGCACTCGGTAGATATCAATCATATTTTTGATGCATATGGGAACCAACATTTCATCTTTACTGAAATCCATGCACTCAAGGCATTTGAGATGGAAACGGTGCACATATGTATTCAAGTCTTCTCCTTGGTTCTGGCGAACGCCAGCAATATCAACAATAGTCACGCGCTCGGTCTCGTAATGGAACTTGTCTAAAAATAGCTGGACCATGTCATTCTAGGTGTGGACGGTCCCTGCGGGGATCTGGTGATACCAAGTGTAAGCTAAGCCTGTAAGGGATTTGTGGAATTCTCTCAACTTTAAGCCATCTCCTGTACCATACTGCTCCAAGGAGCCTGCGAACCTTGTCAAGTGCTCACAGGCGTTGCCCTCACGTCCGTTGAAGAGCACAAAGTTTGGTTGCTTGTACTTGAGGGGGTAGGGTGTGATGGCGATATCATTGGCATACGGGGGCGTGTCCGGTTAACCGTGTTGAAGAGTCTGGTTTGGAATTCCTCAACAGGCGATGGACAAGGGCTTCTAGGTCTGACCGAGTGACATAGATGGAGGATGGTGCTTCATTGTCGGTTAAGGGGTGATGACTGCCTGGGGTATCGCGAACCCCCGAGTCCCCAGACGGTGCGGCTTGATGAACGGGAACATGGGAGGGTTGGTATAGTACAGGGGGTGGTAAGGGCAGCTGCGCAGGGGCGTGTGTGGGTTGGCGAGACATGTCCATCGCTTGGCCGGCGGTCTGCTGCTGCTCAGGTGGATAAGGATTAGGTTCCATCTCAATGGAGTCATGAGTTTCAGATGAACTTCGTGTTGGCATGGGCTGAGAGGCCGTGACAGGGTGAATCTGTTGCAGTACGGGTCCAAGGTCTGCCTGAGGTCTTCGTGATGGCCTGACAGGACGCAGCATATCAGCTGCAGGAGGCAAAGATGTCGCAAGTCCTACTGCCAAAGGTCTAGATAATTGTGGCGGTGGTGGTCGCAGCACTGGGGCCTGAGTGGCGTCAAGAGCCAACTCAGGTCCGTGAGGTTGGACAGGTGCAAGGGTTTGTTGCAGGACCATCGCCTGCATGGATTTTTGCATTTCCATGATGACTGTCATAAGAGTAGCCTGCGAGTCTTGAAGGTTGGCTATAGCGGGTGTGAACTGTTGGATGGCTACATTGACTGCAACTTGTATGTCAGGTGCGACGGCTAGTGGCTGGTCTTGGGGGCGCATGGCACTAGTCCCTTCTGGTTTGCCGAGTTGATGCTCCTCTTGCATGGTGCGTATGAGGCCTTGGCTGGTAGCCTTGTAACTCTTCGTCGTGGAGGCATGGTGCCTAAGTGTAGCGTACCGGCAGACTGCAGTACGATGCTCGCCTCCCCAGCGGAGTGGCCAAAATGATGCCAGGGAATGTGGGTTCGTGCCTACGTGGAGGTGCCACAAAGGCTGCAGTCCGAGTCAACTTCCAAGTGTGGAAAATGAGAGACAGCAAGGACGGAGTTAGGGCTGGGGGCAAGGCTCCCCAGACAGGCCGCGAGGGCTGGCAGTACTACGCAGGCTAGGCGAAGGCGAATAGAGCCGGTAACCGACAATCCAAGCTAAGGTCAACGTCAAGAGTGCAACACCAAGAGTCCGATGTCAGGTGTCCGAATGTATTTCACTCTCTAGAATTCCAGAGAGAATGAGTTTTAGAAAGAGAAAGTAAAAATAACAAATAAGAGAGTTCTCTTTAAATGAAATCCAAGGTCCTCTATTTATATAGGAAAAAGTGTGCCGGTGTCATCAATGAGCTGACACGTGTCACCCCTGTGAGTGACACTTCACTAGGGGGTCCACAAATACCGGTTCTCCGTTAGACTGCCAGTTCCTGAATTCGCACTGCCTGGCCCCACACAGCATCTCTCTACCTGTCTAAGAAGACTGAAAACACCATGACGGCGTGATAAGAGTAAGCTCGTTGCCCCAGCCACCGGTCCAAGCCCATACTAAATCCCACAGGCCTGACAGCGGTGGGGAAGACCCAACGCCCAGCTGCCAGGTGGACTAGGCGGGATGCCCTTCCGAAGACCTGCTCCCATCTCGGAGTGACCCAGGGGTCATAATCCTTAGGGATGCTGACACGAGCCCCCAGTGCCAGAGCACGTAGGCCAGTCACGTAGGCACCCTAGCAGAGATAGTGTTCCGGAAGAGTCGCCTATCTGGCTGCGAAGGGTCCTCGCGCCAGAGTACTACGAACGGAGCCCCCCGAAATGAAGACGGAGATGGCTTCAAGGTTGTGATCCCATCCCGTGGCGGCGATGACTATAAGGTTGAGAGTCCATCCCGCTGTGAGGGCCGGAGCCCCCTTGTGATTGTGACGGCGATGGCTTCAAGGTTGTGAGCCCATCCCATGGCGGCAATGACTATAAGGTTGAGAGTCTATCCCATTGTGAGGGCCAGAACGCCCCTGTGATTGTGACGGCGATGGCTTCAAGGTTGTGAGCCCATCCCGTGGCGGCGATGACTATAAGGTTAAGAGTCCATCCCGCTGCGAGGGCCGGAGCCCCCCTGTGATTGTGATGGTGATGGCTTTAAGGTTGTGAGCCCATCCCGTGGCGGCGATGACTATAAGGTTAAGAGTCCATCCCTCTGGGAGGGCCGGAGCCCCCCTGTGATTGTGATGGCGATAGCTTCAAGGTTGTGAGCCCATCCCGTGGCGGCGATGACTATAAGGTTGAGAGTCCATCCCGCTGCAAGGGCCGGAGCCCCCCTGTGATTGTGACGACGATGGCTTCAAGGTTGTGAGCCCATCCCGTAAGCATACAACATGATTGTGGCGGATGGGCGCGGTGCCTACAGCACGAGACATTGTGGAGCATGGGCGCGGCGACGACAGTCGCGAGACCATAGCTAGTGCCGGGGGCACATGTGATGAAAGTGGTGCATGGGCACTGCGACGACTGTCGTGAGACCATACCTAGTGTCGGGGCACATGTCATAGACGTGGCGCACGGGCTTGGTGAAGTGAGTGGCGCCGAGAGCACCGTAGAGTGACAGAGAGCCCGGGGGCACAGTTGTATCAGCGGTGCGGCGCAAGGGCGCGGCGGAGTGAGTGGGCGACGAGGGTTGCGGAGTGATGTTCGGGCGACTGGGGTCGCGGAGTGACTTCCGGGCGACAGGGGTCTCGGAATGACATTCAGGCGACGGGTGTCGCGAAGTGATCTCGAGGACGCGGGCGACAAAGGTCGCGAAGACAGCGTGCGGGAGACGAGTCACGAAGACGGTACGCGAGCGACGGTCATTGCGGCGACGATATACGGGTGACAAAGGGTGCCGTTCCATCGCAGTGATGAGTGAGCGTTAGGGACCGTTGTGCGTGAATGAGAAGCAAAAAAGGAGCGTCGGCAGCCCCCCGGGACCAGGGTGGCCGACCCCCTTTTTTCAGGGAGGTGGCCGACCCCTCCTTAAAGGAGGTGGCTGACCCCGTCTTTAAGGAGGTGGCCGACCCCCCCTCCCCTTCAGAGGGTGGCCGACCCCTCTTTAAGGAGAGTGGCCGATCCCCCTTTAAGGGAGGTGGCCGACCCCCTTAGAGGAAGGCATGCCGCGGTTATTCTTGTAGATTTTCCTAGTGTTGGTGTCATCGATGTCGTCGCATTGGTAATAGAATAAGTTTAGTCGCACAGAAAGTCAACGAAAACAATGCACGTAACTTGCACGTGCGTGTATGTTTTGACCTGTTTGACAGCGTTGAAAAATTGACCGTTGACTGGGTGACATGTCGACAACGGTAAAAAGTTGACCGTTGAATAGGTGACATGTCATGCGAAAAATGGGACCTCTGGTGGGCCCTTGGGTGTGACCAGAATAGGTTGGCAACACATAGTAATTGTCACTATAGGCCCGTCACTAATGACTTTAAGTGACGACATTAAAAAAGTTGTCACAAAATCTTAATGCTGTGTGACAACGTCGAAGTTATCACACACTGATTCATCACATTTAGTGACAGTAAAGTTATCGCTAAATGTTCTCAAATTTTCTCACTAGAGAACCCCATGTCGTCACTAAAGAACCTTCCCAATTGACTTGGGTCGAGATCCAGCGACCAGAGGCCTTGTCACTAAATCTGTCTAGTGACGACAGCAATGGTGTCACAATTTCAAATGCTTGATTAAAACGGTCATTTAGCGACTGATTTTCTAATTTTTCGTCCGTTACACAGTATAGCGGACGTGTAAAACCAAAAATTTTGTGTTAAAGTGGAGCTGCGCCATCTGCTACATAGTGTAGTGGACGTACATGAGACAAAAATTTTAGTGTTGGAGATCAGACTTTCTGCTGCACCGTCCGTAACACAGTGTAGTGGACGTCGTTAATTCTGTTTTATGAAATTGGGGACGGAATAAATGTTTTAGCGACGGAATCAACAATCTTAATATCTCAAATGCATGATTAACAATCAAAAATAAAAAATCATCAATTAACAATCACAATTCTCAAATGCACAATTAAGAACGTAAAAGTATCAGACAAATGAACATTCACACAAAATTGTTCATGATTTGATTTATGGTTCAACATTGGGGGAAAGATTTTTTGCAAGTGCTTTGATCAAATACCAGCCCTTGAAAATGCATATGCCTCATGTGTTCAAAGATTACAAAGTCCCCTAGATGGACATCATACTGCTCCACGAATTTGTTCCAACCCTCTTCGAAACAAATTTGCTCTTGGCCGCGCTTCTTCTTGATTTTAACAAGCCATGACCCCTTACGGCTGGTTAAAGTTGCTTCGAAACAAAGTATGGCCTAACATATTCACAATACAGTAAGACAGGTAAGTTTTTAACCAAATAAAACTTGTAACACACACGAAAACATAGAGAAAGAGGGATGGCCTACTAGTTCTGTATGAAAACCAGGCATCATGACCTTGAAGAAGTGTCTGCCGACTGAAACGTCCATGTTCACTGAAGCAGAAGCCATCAGGACTGATCTGTCACCGGAGGTGGCGCCGCGTCGGGGGGAGGACGGGGATGTTGCTGGAGGCGCCGTGGTGTTGAGGGGAGGACGGGGCTATCGCCGGAGGTGGCGCAGCGTCGGGGGGAGGACGCTGGTGTCGCCGAAGATGTGGGTCGCCGTAGACGGGGTCGCGGCTGGGTGAGATGTTCGAGACAGATAGAGAAATAAGAGAAAGAAGAATGGCCGATCTGATTAATATTTAACAGCAATTTTACGTCCGTACATTGTGTAGCGGACATAAAGAATACCAAGAGTTTTTTAATGAGGCTACATCTGTTACATTTTCTAGCGGACTACATTAGGAACATTCTGCTGCGCCGTCTGCATGATTGCGTAGGGGACATAAAGAACTCAAAAAAAAATTAAGTGTTGGAGTTTTAAGACTCTGCAACGCCGTCCGCTAGGTTGTGTAGCGGACACAAAGCAGTCCAAAACATTTCTAAGTGTTGGAGTTTTAAGACTCTGCGACTGTGATACCTCAAAAAATATCGAAAATTAATCTAATCACGAGTTTGATTAATTAATGGGAGATTATATTACTAAGTGGCATTATGTTGGCGATAATCAATTGTTAAAGAGCTAAATAAGAGGTTAATGTGGCCTGGGGGTTGAAATGTAATTTTGGAAAGTTAAGGGGCAAAAATGTAATTTGAGAAAATATGATGAACGAGATGCATATCTTCATTAAGTAGCATCCTTTTGATGATAATGAGGTGTTAGGGGGCTACATGGATGGTTAGGGTGATTTTGAAGTCAAATTATAATTTTCCAAAGTTAAGGGGTCAAAATGCAATTTTGGAAACTTGAGGGGCCAAAGTGCAAAATTGAAAACTTTGCAAAATGTGTCATAACCTGATGACATAGGCCATGCACGATGGGCACCTCCTACTTGCTATAAGTTGAGTCATGCTTGAAAATTTTAAAATACTTTGGGATAAGATTCATGGGGTTAAAATATAAAAAAAAGTTTTGGGGTGTAAAATGAAAATAAAGAAAAGTGGCGTGAACAATAATCTGTCAAGAACCTAGAAACAGGGAAGGAAAAAGAGAAGAAGAGAGGGAAAAAAAGGGAGAAGAAAGGAAGAAAGAAAGAAGCTCGAATTCAAATGGGTATGATTTTGAACCCTAAATCGCAAAATTATGGATGAATTAGATGGAATTTTGGTTGAAGAACATGTTATATATGTATGACTGTGTATATAGATTTGGGTGGATAAAGATATGAATTTATATGGTGGAATTGTGTAATTAAGTGAATTTTGTGTGTTAATGTGTAGTAGTCATGTAACCAAGTGATTCGAATGTGAACCACATGAGAAATTCATGTGCAATTGAAGGAGAAAAGTGTGCCCAGGTGTGGGACGGCTGAAGGAGGAAGAAGACGAGTGTGTGTCCAACGTGAACTAGTGTGTGTGTTTAATGTGAATAGTGACTGTTTTGTCAGTAAAAGTTAAAATTAGTTAAACAGTTTTTAATCCGAATTTTTAAAAATAGTTAGGGTCAGATTTAGCCAAAGTGAGAAAAAAGACCCTAGTTATTTTTAGGAGACCTGTATCGTGGAAACATTTCAGATTTTTCCAAGAACGGGAAGGGGGTGAACGGATGCTGGAAGTTTGAAACTTTATGGTAAATTTTAAAATATCAAACAAACGCTATTTTACGCGAAAACTTTATGAGGACTCTGGGATAATGAGAAGATTCATTTTCCAAGATTTCGGGTCATTCCAAAGTTGTTAGCTATTTTTGGCCAAACGAGAGAGGGGTATTTTGGTAATTTTCCTGGTAAAATTTTTCAAAGGACTTTTTAGTCCGAAAAGGGTTGTAAAACACCTAAAAGATTATTTTGAAGCTGATTCGGGGCGTTGCGGTGATAGTGAACCCTAGGGACATTTCGGTCATTTGCTGCCCAGAGGGGGTAGTTTGGTAATTTTTTCTATAAAATGCTTTGAAGGACTGTTGTTTTGGAAGGGGTGTAAGACATCCGAAAATTTATTTTAAAGTAGTTTTGAGATGTTTGTTAGGCCGATAGCCGCTATAAATGATGTAGTGCATCTAAAAAGTAGTTTTAAAGCGGTTTTGGGGGTGTTGGTAATGTAGCGGCCATCAGGGTATTTGGTAATTTGCCATATTGGCACTAAATTTTTGAGAACACGCATAATTTAGCGTTCAGAGGGGTGGGAAGCTAGGAATACTGGTAGTATGTCTAAAATGAGGGTTGTTATCGATAATAAGTAGATAAGGCTAGATTACGGATTCAATTATCGGATCAAATTAACAAGCTATTGTAAGATGCTATGAACGGTTAAGTGGGAATGGGTAGAATAAGGAGTGCGTATATGTCGAATGATGACTAACGAGCAGGATATGATTTGACTAGGTGATGCAGCTCGTTGCGATCAGAGATTGCGAGTTGCTTCGGCTATAAGCCAAGCAGGTAAGGACAATATGGTTCTATTATGCTAATTCATTTTTTCGATTAGCATACTATGTTGATGATGTTTATGTTGTTAAATTCTTGTTGTTATGATTGGTCACCGGTTTTCATTGTGACCAGTATACGCATATTTGAATTGTGTTGTTGAGGACTTAGGGTAGAATAAATTCCCTTAGTCCGCCCTATTGATAGAATTTACTGAGGATGATGGGTGTCCTAGTATGCTATGATTCGATTCGATTAGCATACCTGAAGTGGATGATGATGTTGTGTAGGGTTTATCATGTGGTTACTGTGAGATGTCGGCAGTTATTGATAGCCGATATCTCTTCTCTATGAAAACACCATTGAGGACTCGTGACAAACTCTCCCGAGTTTGCCCAATCATTGATGATTGTGCTGTAGAGATCGTTGCATTGTTGTTGTGAAATGTCAGCACTTATTGATAACTGACATTTCTCTTATGTAAGAACGTTGTTGAGGGCTTGCGGTAATCTTCTCCCAAGTCCGTCCTGTTGATGATGTCATGTTGAACTCTTGTTGTTAGGTCTCAACACCGGTTGATCTTTTGATCTGGTATTCTTTGTTGAGCTGTGTTGTTGAGGACATAAGGTGGAATAAATTTTCCCTTAGTCCGCCATGTTGATGAAGTCTTGCTGCTTGGCTGTAACGTGATTAGGGAAAGCACTCTAAATGAGTTCCTTGCTTGTTGACAGCGTCTCTTCTATTTACTTGAGACTGAGATGAACATCCCGTAAAAGAGGACACCAATATGAGGAGGATGGCCTATGAATTATGATCACTGGCCAAAGAGGATGAATGTCGCTCGAGCAGAGTCTGTCGTGTCTGTTCGAGTCTTGTCCATCGTGTCCATGTGCATTGCATTTGATTTTCTTTTGATGTTGATGATTTTAATGATATGTATTTCAATGATGTTATCTTTACGACCTTGGATTTCGGGTTCACTTGCATGGTCAGTCAGTCCAGTCCATGAGAAGGTGGCAGTAATGCTGTTCTGTTGGGCCTAAAAGCCGCTCAGTCTAACGAAAGAAAAATTACCGTTTGACAAGTTATGTTGATGCTGAAATTTATTGACTACTCTTGATTCATTGCTATCGTTGGGATGATTATTATTCCTCTGAGTCTTTTGAATCATTTGTACACGATATTCCTTGTGTTGTCTTTACTGAGCGATTTGCGCTCATTCCTTATGTTGTATTGTGCAGGCTATAAGGTTGATCAAGGAGAACCCTCTAGAAAGGGAAAAGAAACAAGCTAGAAAATTTGAGCAAGGGGATAAGTTATGTGAGGTAAGACATGCTAGAAATGGTGAGAATAAGATTAAGCTGCGAGATAGGTTGATAAGAGTCACACGACTACAGTCGTACATTAGGTTGTAACTATTCATGTTGTTTAAGGACCTGTAAGTCTTCCGTTACAGTATGATGTATGTTTGTACAAAAAATTTTGTAAGGACGCATTTTGGAGCGTCTATTAATGATGTATGAGTATGAGGATGTAGTTGCTCTGTATTCAGCACAGGGTTTTGAATGTAATTATGATCGATAACTCAGCCCGGTGATGTCACCTGGGTTGAGGGTGTCGCAAGTTGGTATCGAGCTTAGGCAAATGATTCTGTAGACTTTCAAAGTGTGAGGTGGCAGGCCTAAGTGTCGATGAGAGGAGTAAAAGAAGAATCTTGATGATTTGGCCGAATTAGGAGGATGGTTAAGATATGTTGGTTGAGGTTGGCTAAGGCCTATATATATATATAGGGAGCTGATCCGTTGATAGCGCTAGCAAAATAGGAGATTTTGCTAGCGCGATCTGGCCGTCCATCCCGACGGCCCATATCTTTTTTTTCAAAAGCTGTCAGTCGTCCGCTACACTGACAATTTTTTTTGCCTGACACCGTCAGTCAAAAAGTCGTCCGCTACACTTATTGCGGACGACTTCCGAAAATTTTTTGACTGACACGACTGACACAATTCCAGACTTGTTTGTACCATTAATTCTGCACACGTCCGCTGCACCGTAGCGCAGATAGTACTGCCTTCCTACTCACCTCCTTCAGCACAATTTTCTTCTCCTTCAGACTTGCTTCCATTTTCAGCTCCCTTCAAGCTTCGAGTAACACTTGCTTCAAGCTTCACTCAAGCAAGGTCAATTTTTGAATGGTGAAGTTTTCTTTATGGATTGACTGCAAAAGTATAATTTACTGTTTGGACAAAAAGTATAGATTTTTTTATGTTCTTGAAATTCGTCACTCTATTCATCAATTTTTGATGTTCTACTCTAGATTTTTTGTGATGTTCTAGACATGATGTTCATCAAAAAGGTATAATTTGTTAACTTTAACTAAATCCTTATAGTTTAATTCGATTTTTTTGAGGTTCGATAACTTCGAAAAATTTATCCTATTTAAATTTGAATTTTTTGAGATATGTTTGTTGTATTTTGGCATGATGAATTTGTCTATTTATCTTAGTAATTTTAATTTGTTATGTTCAATAAATTAATAATTATTAATTTGGAGACACTTTTGAGATTATGTATATGGTATGTTTGTCATCCTAAATTGGTCTATTCGCCAAGGTAATTTTTAGGTAATATTTTCAGTTAGAAATGTCATTTGATTGTTAAGCGTAGTCTATTTCTACACAGGTCTTGTTTCACAATGTCTGATTTCGTGTCGAGCTCCAACGTCCCCGTAGATGCTAGTGATCCGTATCTAGGACGAACGTTTCAAACATTGGAAGAAGCTGAAGAATGTTTTCGAGCGTATTCATTGAGGGTTGGTTTTGGCATTAGAATAAAGACTACAAGAACAAGCAACGTAACAAAAAAGATATGCTCTCGCTTATACGAGTGTCATAGGGGCAGAAACCCACAGCAAAATGAGACACGCGTAGGCAATGATGACAGTGATGACGAAATAGGATATTCGCGTAGAAGACGGGACTGCTTTGAGCGCACAAATTGCCAGGTCAAGATGTTCGTAAGCTACAAACCCAAGCAAGATCATTGGCTTATTACCAGCCTGGAACTGGCACACAATCACCCGTTAGTAACTCCTTCTAAGGTGAGTCAGATGCATCAACACAAGAAGATGGGTAAGGTCGCGAGGAGCCTAATTCACACAATGAGCAATGCGCGAATTGGACCTACTGAGATTGTTAATGTTCTTGCTGAACAGGCTGGGGGAATTCAAAATTTAAACTTTAACACGACAGACGTTCGTAACGCGGTCCGAACCCATAGACGAGCCGCGTATGACCTCAATGATGCTCAATCGACAATGAGCCTATTGAAACGGATGCAGATGGAGGACCCGCAGTTTACCTTCGATTATAAACTTGACGACGAGCATCGAGTTAGTACAATTTTTTGGGTCGACGGTCGTTCGAGGCTAGCTTATAAGCATTTTGGGGATGTCGTGACTTTCGACACCACATACCGTACCAACAAGTACTCGATGCCGTTCGCTCCTTTCACGGCGTCAATCATCATTATCACTCCATCCTGTTCGGGTTCGCCTTGTTAAGGGACGAGAGCGAGGGTTCTTTTGTATGGTTGTTTAGGACGTGGCTGGAAGCAATGAACTTCAAAGCACCCAAAGTGATCATCACCGATCAAGATTTGGCAATGAAGAAGGCTATTGCTACCGTCTTCCCAGACACCCGGCACAACTTGTGCACTTGGCACATAAGCAACAAATACCCTGAACGTCTGCATCACGTGTACGCAAAGTATCCAGACTTTAAACAGGATTTTGACAAGTGCGTTAACAAGTCGTTAACGATTGAGGAATTCGAGGAGAGGTGGGAAAAGCTTGTTCGGGATTACTCATTGCAAGACAACGAGTGGCTCCAGCACTTGTACGAGCGCAAAGAGCAATGGATTGGCGTTTACACGAGGAGGTATTTTTCAGCGGGCATGAAAACGACGGGCAGGAGTGAATCTATGAATGCCACGTTCGATAGTTATGTGGGTACAGCTACCAATTTGAAGAGTTTCGTTGCATCCGCACAAAAAGCGGTTGCTTCGTTGTTCGTAAAAGAAAGGGCTGCAGACTTTGCAACAACGTACAAACAAAGGAGAAGGTTGCTTGAGACCCCGCTGGAGCTGAACGGTGCCAAAGTCTATACGAAGGAGATCTTCTTGCTATACCAAGTAGAGCTGCAAAAATCGGGACGATACAGTATAAACAAGGTGGCAGAAATGTCTACGCGTGAGTACAAGGTTTATTCGCTCGTGAATGACCTCGTCCCTGAGAAGCTGCGCAGAATTTATACGGTGAGCCATGACACATTGACGGATTCGGTGACATGTGTTTGCAAGAAGTTTGAGTTCCATGGCATCCTGTGTAGACACATTCTGCGGTTTTTCACCCAGAAGAATATCAGGACAATCCCCGATAAATATGTCCTGCCACGGTGGACGAAAGGTGCAAACAGGTTGCACGGTACCATTGCCTTTCCGGAGCACCCGTATACTGACTTTGAAGAATCAGAGACGTTGCGGTATAATCATCTGGTGACGATGTTCACCCGTTTGTCCGTAAAAGGTGCTGCTACAATGGTCGGATATAAACATCTCCTCGAGGTAGCTCAGCAGCAAGAGCCCATCGTCGACCAGTTGGAAGCAGCTTCAGTCAGCAATGCGGTTGACACTGAGCCTACTACGGGATCAGAAGATGACGAGCCGGGGGAGGAAGACGACAATGATATCCGGCCTTTGGACCCAATTATATCGCAAACGAAAGGCCGCAAGAGATCTACGCGGATGAAGAGCTCTATTGAACAGGCAACTCAACCTAAAAAGCTGAGAAGGTGTGCATTGTGCAACAAAATGACCGACCATGACAAGCGGAACCATTACAAGGCACTGGGGATAAGTCCAGGGGGTTTGCAAGACGAGGAAGAAGATGACGCCGAAGATGAGGAAGAAGCAGCTGCAGTGGACCTTTAGTTTTTTGTATAAGCCATCAAGTCTGTTTGACATTTGTAATAATGCGTAATATTTGTTTATGAGATTATCTTTCGACCGAAGACTGGAAGGTTATTTCTGATGGACCTATTAGAGCCACCATCAAATCTAACTTTAGGTTTTTTTTTGTAGTTGGGCCGTCCGCTACACTATGTAGCGGACGGCGCAGCAGACAACCAAATTTTTAGTTGTCTAGAGTGTCCGCGGTTCACTATAGGGGACAATCCGCGGCACAATATAGCGGACAAGAAAACCCTTGGTATGCCTTATGTCCGCTACACAGTGTAGTGAACGTGTCCGCTACATAATGTAGCGGACGTGTCTTACTTCTTCAAATACAAATCAAATCGGCCTTTCTTCTTATGTGTCTTACTTACCAATCAGATCGGCCTTTCTTCTTTCTCCCATCAAACATCTCTGTCTCGAACATCTCACCCACCCGCGACCCCCTCTTCGGCGACCGTCCTGATGGCTTCTGCTTCGGTGAACAGGGACGTTTCAGTCGGCAGACACTTCTTCAAGGTCATGATGCCTGGGTTTCATACAGAACTTGTAGGCCATCCCTCTTTCTCTGTGTTTTCGTGTGTGTTAAATGTTTTATCTTTGGTTAAAAACTTACATATCTTATATTTAATGTGATAGGCCATACCGGTAGCCTTTTGCAGATTGCTTACCACACTCTGGTTCGAAGCAACTTTAACCAGCCGCAAGGGGTCATGGCTTGTTAAAATCAAGAAGAAGCGCGGCCAAGAGCAAATTTCTTTCGAAGAGGGTTGGAGCAATTTCTGCGAGCAGCACGACCTCAATGAAGGGGACTTTGTAATCTTTGAACACAAGGGGCATATGCATTTTCAAGTGACGGTGTTTGATCATAGCACTTGTGAAAAAGCTTCGCCCTCACCCAATGTTGAACTCTGAGCCCTAATTTTGTGTAATTTGAACAACTTATTAATTTGAAAGATTGTGTTATTTGAACTGTTTTAAGGTGTTCTTAATTTAAGGTTGTTAATTTTGCATTAGAGAATTGTGATTATTGAGGTTGTCATTATTGTGTAATTTGGACGTCCAAATACAGAAACACGGATCTCCAACTCCTAAAAAAAATTTGTTTCCTATGTAGCGAACGGGGAAGCAGAAACAATTGAAGTCCACTTCAACACTTAGAGAAATTTTTTCTGTATTTGGACGTCCGCTATACTGTATAGTGGACGGGGAAGCAAAGACAATCAACACTTAGAAAATTTTTCTTATTTGGACGTCCGCTACATTGTGTAGCGGACGGGGAAGCAGAAACGAACAACACTTCAACATTTAGAAAATATTCTGTTTTTGGACGTCCGCTACACTGTGTAGCGGACGGGGAAGCAGAAAAAATCAACTTCAACACTTAGAAAAATTTTGTTTTGGACGTCCGCTACACTGTGTAGCGGACGGGGAAGCAGAAACAAAATTTTTGTCTTTGGACGTCCGCTACACTGTGTAGCGGACGGGGAAGCAGAAACAACCAACTTCAACACTTAGAAAATTTTTGTCTTTGGACGTCCGCTACACTGTGTAGCGGACGGGGAAGCAGAAACAATAAACTTCAACACTTAGAAAATTTTTGTCTTTGAACGTCCGCTACACTGTGTAGCGGACGGGGAAGCAGAAACAACCAACTTCAACACTTAGAAAATTTTTGTCTTTGGACGTCCGCTACACTGTGTAGCGAACGAATACACGCCAGCAGCTAAAACTTCTCCCCCGTTTTGTTTCCCACCATTCAATCATTCTCAATGAGAGCAAAAAAACCAACTCTAATCAAATCAACCCAAATCAATTGTCCACTGATATGGACACAAATCAGTCAAATCATTCAATCATTCAACACAAATCAACTGATCTCATCACAAATAAAATCACACCAATGACAGCTTTCTAAATAATCACGATTTATTAAAAAAATTATTGTAATGGTACAATGTCAACTAGGGGTCCTCATGTTGAGCCGGATTCTCGTCCTTAGACGGATTTTCAATAAACCTAACCGCTCTAGGCCGGCCTTTCAAAATTTGCCAAGCTATCCTATATCTAAAGCGTTCTACGCATTCTAAACTCCAGGCGGCCGCCTTGAGGCTCTCAGACCGACAGATGTAATCCATGTACATGCAAAGGAAGACGCCGCAGTCCGAAGTATTATGTTGCTTGGGCCTCCTCTTCTTCAATCGGAAATGGAGCTTTGGCCGCGCCGGTACAGGTAGACCACGGATAGCATTGACCATGGCACAAAATATATTCTGCGAGAAACACAAAACGGCGTAAGACACGAGTTAACATTTACAATTGGCAAGTTACAATAAGCATTAAACAACAATCGTAAGATTACCATATAGTCCAACTGGGCTTTATACATCTGCAGCACAGGCATGTGGAGGGTATCGTCGTGGAGACTGTCGATCACCGATACGACTTTTTTTGTTGGTTCATAGCAAACCAAGTACCAGTGGCTTTCCCCTAAAAATGGGATTAGAAACACGTGGGCAACCATTGCGCTCACTGGACTATCCCTATTCAGATACGCTCGTAGGTTATCGGACGGTCTCCACTGGCTCAACTTTTTCTTCCCCCTTCATTCGACCCACTCATGCCATTCAGCCACTAGGAGGCTATGAAAAAAGGCATCCAACAAAAATATGCCCGGATACTCGTTCAGCCGCCCCCGCCCCTTTCCTTCAGAATCTCCACGTAGGTAGAGATGACGCCGTTGTCTAACCAACTCCCCGGAGCCAGGGAGGACATTTCTCCCCACGAGCAACAGTAATCCATGCCCTCCAAGTGATTCACACTATATAACGCTTTGTCCCCGGGGAACCTGCTAAAATACCGCTCTCTGATAATTTGGCATTTATGCGGCTTTAGGGGCTTCAGTGGATGCCCTTTGCGATACTGCCCTTGGGGGTCGCGGATCTTGCGGACTCGGGGGTCGACCAGGGGATATTGCACTCCTTCGGGGGGGTCGACCGGGGGATATTGCCCTCCTTCCACAACAGATGGTCCCGCCCACGGGACAATGGGCAGTGTCTCGGACAGACTGATGTTTCCGAAACCCCAGTCCTTCGTGACTTGACTCTGAGAGAAGGGTTGGGGTTCCGAGTCCAGAAGCAAAGAGAAGGAGGGCGCACTGTACTCTTCCCACGGTGCTTGAGCCTGGCCCATGGTGCTTGGCGGTCCCCAATCACCACCCATTCCCGGTACAGAGGGACCACCGTATCCCTGGCTCACCCCTGAAGTCTGTCCCGAGGGATCACCGTATCCCGAGCTCACATAAAGGGGCTGCCACCCCGGTTCCCCATTCCCGGGTTGACGCCCGAAGGCTGTCCGGATGCTTGGTGCAAAAAATTCCCGCAGCCATACGCCAACGCTTCAGCCTGTTGGCGAAGCTCCTCGCCCATTGCATCCACCAGATCCTTCCGCTCGCTCAACTTCTGGAAGAAGGCGAACGAGGCATTAACCTACATCCAAAGAGATAATAAATAAGTAACTTCATACACACACTTAGAATCATCAAGTTCAATTAAAAGCACTGGTTGGGCAACTTACCAGATTGTATGCCATCTGCTCATCGATCTGACCCCTAGGGTGGTACTTCTCTCCGCGTTCAAACCTTACTGGAGCTACTCTCCTCCGGGTGATGCGGTAGTACCACTCATTGTACTGTTCGATGCTGATCACGGGGTCAGGCTCCGACACAATGGCCGCCAGCGTGTCCTGCCAGGAATCTCAAACCTCAAGTTCTCGTGCGCACAAGTCGTGCGCATTCGCCTTGCCAAACCGTCCGACACCCGGTGGGTTCCTGTTACCCCTCATATCCGGCGCATCGGCTGGCAACCCCTGCAGGCACTCAAAATGGCGCATAGCACGATCTGGTAGCTGCCACTCTGCGACCTCGAAGTGGATCAGGGGTGTGCGTTGCAACCCGGAGAGCGTGAAGACGAACGACTCCCCACCCGTCGCGCCAAACGTTTGTACGGTGCCCATCGCATCTGGCCAGGAGATAGCGAGTCGAGCTCCCCCCGATAGTACGTAATGTTGTGATGGGGATCGTCTCTCCTCGGGTAGTGGCTGTCCTTCCGGCTGTACTCCCAGGCGCACAACCGAGGCCACACATTATCCGTTCCGTCCCTACGCCTGGGTGCGCCGGTAGCAAGGTGTTCATAAGACCACACCTGAGAGCAAAGACAAATTAAATAAAGTATCGTCAAAATTTATTGTCGATTCAACAAAAAAAATGAGCACGTAATGAAGATTTGTATGATATACCTGCAATAGCGAGAGACACGCACATATAGCTTTGGAGTCGGGCCTCGTTGCCTTGTGCAATGCTCGGTACAGGTACGCAAGAGTTGCTGCACCCCAGGCATAATCCCCAACCTCCAGCAGGTTACCCAACAACGGTAAATATTTGACGCTGACCGTATTCTTCGACGTTGTTGGGAACAGAATTGCCCCCATCACCCACAAGAGGAAAGCTTGTGTGTACAGCACAAGCATCTCGTCCGTGTAGTTTTCCGGGAGAACCTTGTAGGTATCTACCAACCACTTCAACTTGATACCACCAGTGCTAAATTGATCCTGGGGTATCGAAGTAAAGAAGTCCCTAGCGGTTCTCTTATTCGTTGCTTTCGACGGAGGAGCAATTACCGGCCGTCCCGTCACCGGTAACCCTAAGATGAACCCTACATCTTCTAGGGTAATCGTCATCTCTCCGAGAGGGAAGTGAAACGTATTCGTTTCACTTCTCCACCTTTCAACAAGGGCACCTATTAAGTGCCGGTCAAGGTGTTGAAAGATTTGCCCATGCGTGAAAATCCCAAACCCAATCCCACGCAGTAACCTTTTCTGGTATTTGTTCAACTTCCAGGCTTTGAAATTATCGGACACTTCTACTGTGTTGAGAAGTGCTCTTTCCTACGAATTAATAAATACAATTTAACCAAAACAAACGGTATACAATGTTCGTAAGAATATGAAAGTTGATAAAATAAGGATCTTACCCCACCATCCCATAAGAGCGTACTGACATGGTTTGCTTGGTCGTATAATACGGAGGGATCTTCTGGTCCAGGGTTAAAATCCATTTTTTGCAACTGAAATTATGGGAAAACGGCAAGGTTGGAAGCGTAAAAATTCTCAAACATACAACGCTAGCATGTGCTCACATAAGTTGACATACTGTATATATGCAAGTGAAATCACATGAACTTTTAAGCAATACACATATATTGACAAACGCTAGCACAATCTACCGCATACATATTCAAAATCATGCATAAGCTGTAATACTCATAACAACTCTAGATGGACGGCCCAGATATTTTTTTTTTCAAAAGCTGAAGGTTGAATGAGAGAATAAAAAGTAAGTATCCAACTGGATATTAATGGAGATGATGGACGCCAATATACGGATTGTCACAAAGGTAAGGCAGATTGTTTATGACAGCCCGCCTCATAGGACTTTATATGAGGATGTGCAATAAGGGATTATAAGTGAGAGTCATTAAATCCTAAAATTGTTGAAGGAGCGTTATGGCTTCTCCGAGGTTGATAGGGTGTACGGGTAGGGGTGGAGTCCGCTTTTGAACTCGGACCTAAAGTTGTTATTGAGAAGGAGAAGGGTGATGGGGAATTAGTATCATTTACATGCTATTGTAGAAAAATGTCACTTAATGATGAATAATCATTAGTCGTTTGAGCATGAAGGTTAATGTTATGATGCGTTATTTTAATTATCGTGTTACTCCTTCCTCAGAAAGACGAGAGAGGGACCCTCAATAAAAGTGATTATGGTGAATGTTGAGGACATAAGTGGAAGAAATAAGCAGGGAGTGGTATTAGGTCAAGAAGACCCTCAGAAAAAGTTAGTGAGACTTCTATAAAAAGATTGTGGAAGTTCTAAAAGTACGACCGGTGGCTGCTATTATGACAGCCCAGTAGAAGGAAGAAAAGAGTGTAGAGCTCGAGACTGTCAAGATGCCTGCCCGGGTGAAATCCCACGAAAGGGAAATGGCCTAGTGTAGACAACTACTTGAATTTGAGAGATGGAGAAGATAGTTGAAGTAATAAGATGTGGGGAAACGTCAAAAAGATGATTTTCGCTAGTCATATGTACAAGAGGAGTTTCAAGTTGTTGAGAATCGGCAAAAACAAGTTAAGGAGAGTAGCTTATTTAGCCTGCGTTGCTCGGAATAGGTACAATTAACATGTTGATGATAAATGGAAGGATACGTTTAGCGTGCTAAATGGAAGGATAGAAAGGCAGAAAAGGATGTCAGAGAATTTGGTGAGTTGGCCTAATTGCCCTCATCAGGCGATGATAGAAAAATGTAAAAAGCGGGATAAATGAGGAGAGTTGGAAAAATAATCCTTAAAAAGGGACAGGTAAGGAGGTTCTAATGGGAAATTACTACGGGAGTAGTAGGAAAAATCAAGTGATGGAGGCAGAGAATAAAGAGGTCTGGGAAGAAAGAAATGGGCAAGGACGAAAAAGAGGTAGAATCCAGGATCGAAACTGGAAAAGTGGAAACAAGGGTAAGAAGTAAGTACATGATAAACAGTCCGGAAAAAGTTCAGGACAAAGAGGAGGAGATAGAAAACGTAGATGATGTGGATTGGGGGATGAGGGTGTGGACTATACTAGGGCAAGTAAACCATGTCTTAAGTATGGGAACAATGTCACTGAACTAATGTTTAAGGTGAAGTGAAAGAGGCTGTGACGAGATTTATGAGACTATGTATTGCCTATCAGAAGCTGACTATGTATTGTCAATCAATTGTGGGGTGCTAAGTGTTTTCTTTCTAAGACTGACTTTAGAACAGGTCATCACCGGTTAAGGAATAAGGAAGGATGAAGTTGTCAAGATGTTGTTTAGAAACAGAAACAGGCAATATAAATTTTTGGTGGTGTCAGGTGGATTAATTAAGGCCCTTGTGACAGTTATAAATTTGAGGAATCAAGTCTATTGAGAGTACTTGATCATGGTGTCATAGCCTTATTGGTGACCTTATGAATGATACTAAAGGCAAAGAGGAACTTGCGCAATGGCAAGTTTGAGAAATTTTAAGAAAGTTAAGTTGTTTGTGAAATTCGAGGAATGTGAATTTTGACTGGGGAATTTGAATATATGGGATTGATGCGGAAAGAGGTTAGGAGATTTAGGGAAAGTTGAAAATGTGACAAATGGGGAATGACAAAAGTCGGCATTTGAGATGAGTAGCTTCCTAAGCTCAATCGGAGGCTACCATAGAGTGATTGACAATCTCTCTAAGATGCCTTATCAAAGAAAATTGACTGCGATGATTGTTACGCCAAGTTGATAGGAATGAAAACAACTCGAAATCAAAGTTCGAGTAAGGAGAAAAGGAAGTAATAGTTTGTTTCACATGAAAATGCAACCCGTGCATCTTAATGAAATCAAGGAAGCTTAAGGACAAATTTGAAAGGATGTTGAGATCCAGTGGGGATTAGTAAGGAGTAAGATAGAAATGTTTATGGGGATAAGGACAGTGATTATGAATGTGAAGGTCAGATATGTGTTCTACCTAGTGATGAATTGAGAGAAGAAATTGTGAAGGGTACTCATAGTTTTAAGTGTCGATTCATTTAGGGGAGAAGAAAATGTACCCTAAGTTAGGGCCTAAAGAATTTTGGTGGCCTAGCATGAAGAGGGATATATAAAAGTTTGTATCCAGATGTTTGACCTGCTAACATGTAAAAAGTGGATCATAAGATCACCAGAAAGTGGCAACCACTCCTTGTACTTGAGTGGAAATGGGAACACAGTACGATGAATTTTGGTGTTAAGGTTACCACGAACAACTAAGAGATATACATATATCTGGGTTATAGTGGATAGGTTGACTAAGATGTCCCAATTTATTTTGTTCGGGAAGAATATTTTTCTGAACCACTTGCCCAAACTTATGTTAAGCAAGTGGTTAGTTGTTATTGAGTTTAAGTAACTACTGTGTCCGACTGAGACGCAAGGTTCACCTTTTGAGTTTGGAAAAGTTTTCAAAAAGAAATGGAAGTTAAGTTGTTTGTCAAATTTGAGGAATGTGAATTTTTACTGGGGAATTTGAATATATGGGATTGATGCGGAAGTAGGTTAGGAGATTTAGGAAAAGTTGAAAATGTGACAAATGGGGAATGACAAAAGTCGGCATTTGAGATGAGTAGCTTCCTAAGCTCAATCGGAGGCTACCATAGAGTGATTGACAATCTCTCTAAGATGCCTTATTAAAGAAAACTGACTGCGATGATTGTTACGCCAAGTTGATAGGAATGAAAATAACTCGAAATCAAAGTTCGAGTAAAGAGAAAAGGAAGTAATAGTTTGTTTCACATGGAAATGCAACCCGTGCATCTTAATGAAATCGAGGAAGCTTAAGGCCAAGATTGAAAGGATGTTGAGATCCAGTGGGGATTAGTAAGGAGTACGATAGAAATGTTGATGGGGATAAGGACAGTGATTATGAATGTGAAGGTCGGATATGTGTTCCACCTAGTGATGAATTGAGAGAAGAAATTGTGAAGGGTACTCATAGTTTTAAGTGTCGATTCATTTAGGGGAGAAGAAAATGTACCCTAAGTTAGGGCCTAAAGAATTTTGGTGGCCTAGCATGAAGAGGGATATATAAAAGTTTGTATCCAGATGTTTGACCTGCTAACATGTAAAAAGTGGATCATAAGATCACCAGAAAGTGGCAACCACTCCTTATACTTGAGTGGAAATGGGAACACAGTACGATTAAATTTGGTGTTAAGGTTACCACGAACAACTAAGAGATATACATCTATCTGGGTTATAGTGGATAGGTTGACTAAGATGTCCCGATTTATTTTGTTCGGGAAGAATATTTTTCTGAACCACTTGCCCAAACTTATGTTAAGCAAGTGGTTAGTTGTTATTGAGTTTAAGTAACTACTGTGTCCGACAGAGACGCAAGGTTCACCTTTTGAGTTTGGAAAAGTTTTCAAAAAGAAATGGAAGTTAAGTTGTTTGTCAAATTTGAGGAATGTGAATTTTTACTGGGGAATTTGAATATATGGGATTGATGCGGAAGTAGGTTAGGAGATTTAGGAAAAGTTGAAAATGTGACAAATGGGGAATGACAAAAGTCGGCATTTGAGATGAGTAGCTTCCTAAGCTCAATCGGAGGCTACCATAGAGTGATTGACAATCTCTCTAAGATGCCTTATTAAAGAAAACTGACTGCGATGATTGTTACGCCAAGTTGATAGGAATGAAAATAACTCGAAATCAAAGTTCGAGTAAAGAGAAAAGGAAGTAATAGTTTGTTTCACATGGAAATGCAACCCGTGCATCTTAATGAAATCGAGGAAGCTTAAGGCCAAAATTGAAAGGATGTTGAGATCCAGTGGGGATTAGTAAGGAGTACGATAGAAATGTTGATGGGGATAAGGACAGTGATTATGAATGTGAAGGTCGGATATGTGTTCCACCTAGTGATGAATTGAGAGAAGAAATTGTGAAGGGTACTCATAGTTTTAAGTGTCGATTCATTTAGGGGAGAAGAAAATGTACCCTAAGTTAGGGCCTAAAGAATTTTGGTGGCCTAGCATGAAGAGGGATATATAAAAGTTTGTATCCAGATGTTTGACCTGCTAACATGTAAAAAGTGGATCATAAGATCACCAGAAAGTGGCAACCACTCCTTGTACTTGAGTGGAAATGGGAATACAGTATGATGAATTTTGGTGTTAAGGTTACCATGAACAACTAAGAGATATACATCTATCCAGGTTATAGTGGATAGGTTGACTAAGATGTCCCGATTTATTTTGTTCGGGAAGAATATTTTTCTGAACCACTTGCCCAAACTTATGTTAAACAAGTGGTTAGTTGTTATTGAGTTTAAGTAACTACTGTGTCCGACAGAGACGCAAGGTTCACCTTTTGAGTTTGGAAAAGTTTTCAAAAAGAAATGAAAACAAAGTTGACCATAAGGATGGCCTTTTACCTCAGACAGGTGGCCTATTAAGATGTAGGATCACTACAAGAAAAACAACTTTTAGCGACGGATTTTTACCGACGGATTGAAATCCGTCGCTAAAAGTGACTTTTACCGACGGATTTTCCCCGTAGGTAACAGTCCGTCGGTAAAAGTCACTTTTAGCGACAGATTTCAATCCGTCGGTAAAAATCCGTCGCTAAAAGTGACTTTTACCGACGGACTTTTACCTACGGGGAAAATCCGTCGGTAAAAGTCACTTTTAGCGACGGATTTGTCCTTCGGTAAAAGTCCGTCTCTAAAGACTTTTACCGACGGGATATTCCGTCGGTAAAGGTCTTTAGCGACGGACTTTTACCGACGGGTTATTACCGACAGAACAATCCGTCGCTAAATATATTTTTTCGTATTTTCTCATTTTCTTTTGAATTTTATTTTAAAAATAATTTTTATATTTTACTATAAATGAAGCAAACCCTAATTTGCTCTCATTTCATTCCCCGCCGCTCTTCTCCTTCTTTCCTCCCGACCGTATGCCCCCTCGATCTCCCTCTCCCTCTCCCTCACTCACACAGCCGACCGTCGGCCGCCATCCGCTCCGCCACACCACCCACTGCCACTGGTACTCCTCCATCGTCCGGTCAGTGTCATCACACCCGTCGAAGATCCTTTACGCCTACCACCGCGCCGTCACAGGCTTCTCCGCCCGCCTGACCGCCGCTCAGGCCGCCGATCTCCGCCGCCTTTCCTATTCCCTGGCCGCCTCTCCTGGTACCCACCCCCACTACTGCTGCCGCCTATGTGATTTCAAAGAACGGTGAGTGCAATACAGGCAGTGAAGCGTAAGTCGGCCAAGACCTACGCCGAGCTTGCTCAAGAGACTGGCCTCCCAAACGTGTACGTGGCCCAAATCTTGAAATGCCAGGCCCTGCTCAGCCCTGAGGCCGCCTGTATGCTGCGAGCACTGCCCGGGTTGCCCGAGGACCTGGTCCTTGAGATGATGGAGCCACCTAGGAGGTCGTATGACCCCCTTTTGATCCAAGATCCTGCCATTTACAGGTAACCCAATGAAATGGAATAAGAGTTGTACCCGTCTAGTTTGTACCCTCATCAATACCCATTATTTTTATCTTGCCCCGTAGTTCTTGTAAGTTCAATGGGATATTCCGTCTAGTTTGTACCCGTCTCATTCTTTTTTCTTCCCTGAGCGTTGCTGAGTAGTTTTTTTTTTTGCTCTAATGCAGATGGCGCTCGACTACATTGGGTAACGTGGAGCTACTATTGGTGTCACTAAGGAGATTGATATCTATTCTTGGGAGATTGATATCTATTTTTGGTTTTAATAAAATATGTAATTTTGTTTTGAAATTTGTATGATGTGATTTATTTTGTTCGGTGAATATTTAATTTTTGTAGTTGAGTATATTTCTTTTTTTGGTGCAACAATTTGTTCGGAGAATATTTAATTTTTGTATTTGAGTATTGGGTGTTAGATGTTGGTGTATAACTTATATTTTGTTTGTATTGCTTGAAATTAAAAGAAGAGTGCTATATTGGTGATTAGGATTAATTGTCAATGAAAATAGGCTTGAATTTTAAAAACTAATAACAATTTAAAAAAATAGTTTTTTTATTGACATTTAGCGATGGAATTTCGTCGCTAAAAGTCTGATTCAAGTGTAATTGGATGGACTTTAGCGACGGAAGTTGTGTCACTAAAAGGCCTAGATTAACGACTGACTTTTGGCAACGGAATATCCGTCGCTAAAAGTATTTTAAAATTGAATTTCGAGAAAATAACGAAAAATAGGAAACTATGAAAATTACTTTTAGCGACGGAATATTCCGTCGCTATAATATTTAATCCGTCGCTAATTTGACAAAAAAGAAAATAAATTAAAATTCTAAAAATATAATTAGCGACGGAATATCCGTCGCTAATGAAAAATAAATCCGTCGGTAAAAATGACATATTTAGCGACGGATTTAAAAATTCCGTCGCTAAACTATTAGTGACGGGCTTTTATACTACGGATTTTTAGCGACGGTTAATCCGTCGCTAATTCTTTTAGCTCAAAAATTATTTTGGGCTTTTAGCGACGGTTTTCTCCGTCGCTAAAAGCCTGTTTTCTTGTAGTGGATATAAATACTGGGAGAGTGTTGAGGGCCAGTATTAATTATTTTGGCAGAGCATGGGGTAAACAGTTACCCTTAGTCGAATTCTCCTATAAAAATGGTTATTGGTTGAGCAAAGAAAAATAGCTCTTTATGAAGTGTTGTATGGCCGAAGATGTCACACACCTATTTTTAGAATGTGGTTAGAGTCGAGACTATTTCGCACGAGACTGTGCAAGGTAATAAAAAACAAGGTGGTCGATACCCAAGAGAAAAATCTTACTGCGTAGAATTAGCAGAAAAGTTATGCTGACAAGAGGCATTGAAGTTTAAAGTAGATGACATAGTACATTTTGTAAGTGTCACCGTGGAAAGGAATCATGCAATTTAGGAAGTGGAGGATGTTGAGTCCGAGGTTCATCGGACTGTTCAAAATCCTGCCTAGGATTGAAAAGATAGCATACAAACTCGATCTACATTCAGGATTGAGTTAATTGCGTAACGTGTATCGCGTGTCAATATTGAGGAAGTCTGACCCCAATTCTATACATGGGATCTAGTTGGAACAAGTTGAAATTCGAGGTAATATCTCATATTAGGAGGCACCAACGAAGAAGGCCTGTATGAAGGAACATGTTTTACATGAATGTTGGTGGTCAAAGTTGATTGGAAAAATCATGCGGTCAAGGAAGTACCTTGAAACCCAAGGCGTTAATGCGGTAATAATGTTCGCACCAAGTTGCAGAATGGGGTTTGTCCCTATTTCAAGGACAAAATTTATTTAAGGGGGGGAGGGTATGATATCTCGAAAAATATAAAAAATTAATCTAATCGCGAGTTTGATTAATTAATGGGAGATTATTTTACTAAGTGGCATTATGTTGGCGATAATCAACTGTTAAGGAGCTAAATAAGGGATTAGTGTGGCCTTGGGGGTTGAAATGTAATTTGGGAAAAAATGATGAACGGGATGCATATCTTTATTAAGTAGTATCCTTTTGATGATAATGAGGTGTTAGGGGGTTACATGGATGGTTAGGGTGATTTTGGGGTCAAATTGTAATTTTCCAAAATTGAGGGGTCAAAATGCAATTTTGGAAACTTTTGGGGCCAAAGTGCAAAATTTGAAACTTTGCAAAATGTGTCATAACCTGATGAAATAGGCTATGCACGATGGCCACCTCCTACTTGCTATAAGCTGAGTCATGCTTGGAAATTTTAAAATACTTTGGGATAAGATTCATGGGGTTAAAATGTAAAAGAAAAGTTTTGGGGTGTAAAATGAAAATAAAGAAAAGTGGCGTGAACAGTAGTCTATCAAGAACCCAGAAAAAGGGAAGGAAAAAGAGAAGAAGAGAGGAAAAAAAAGGGAGAAGAAAGGAAGAAAGAAGAGAGGAAAGGGAGAGAAAAAAGCTCGAATTTAAATGGGTGTGATTTTGAACCCTAAATCGCGAAATTATGGATGAATTTGATGGAATTTTGGTTGAAGAACATGTTATATATGTATAGTTGTGTATATAGATTCGGGTGGATATGGGTATGAATTTATATGGTGGAATTGTGTAATTAAGTGGATTTTGTGTGTTAATGTGTAGTAGTCATGTAACCAAGTGATTCAAATGTGAACCACATGAGAAATTCATGTGCAATTGAAGGAGAAAAGTGTGCCCAAGTGTGGGACGGCTGAAGGAGGAAGAAGATGAGTGTGTGTGTCCGTGAACTAGTGTGTGTTTAATGTGAATAGTGACTATTTTTGTCACTAAAAGTGGAAATTGGTTAAATAGTTTCTAATCCGAATTTTTAAAAATAATTAGGGTCAGCTTTAGACAAAGTATGAAAAAAAGACCCTAGTTATTTTTAGGATACCTGTATTGTAGAAAATGTTCAGATTTTTCTGAGATAGGGAAGAGGGTGAACGGATGTGGGAAGTTTGAAACTTTATGGTGAAATTTAAAATATCAAACGAACGCGATTTTGCGCAAAAACTTTATGAGGACTCTGGGATACTGAGAAGATTCATTTTCCAAGATTTCGGGTCATTCTAAATTTGTTAGCTATTTTTGGCCGAACGGGCTTTTAAGCATTCGATTCGAACACCGGTTCGAAATTTTCGGGCGAAAATTTTATAAAACGCTTTTTAGCTCAAAAATGATTTCACGATGCGTAAAATAGCGTTTTAAAATGGTTTTGAGATTTTACTGAGGCCGGGAACCCTCAGGGGCATTTTGGTAATTTGCCACCCAAAGAGGGATATTTTGCTAATTTTCTTGGTAAAATTTTTCAAAGGGCTTTTTAGTCTGGAAAGGATTGTAAAACACCTAAAAGGTTATTTTGAAGCTGATTCGGGGCGTTGCAGTGATAGTGAACCCCGGGGGCATTTTGATAATTTGCTGCCCAAAGGGGGTATTTTTTGTAATTTTTTCTGTAAAATGCTTTGAAGGACTGTTGGTTTGGGAAGGGGTGTAAGACATTCGAAAAGTTATTTTAAAGTAGTTTTGAGATGTTTGTTAGGGCGATGGCCGCTAGGGGTGTTTTGGTAATTTTCCCTTTAAAATTTTTTGAGGAAATATTTGGTCTATAAATGATGCAGTAATCTAAAAAGTAGTTTTAAAGCCGTTTTGGGGGTGTTGGTGATGTAGCGGCCATCAGGGGGTATTTTGGTAATTTGTCATGTTGGCGCTAAATTTTTTAGAACGCGTATAATTTAGCGTTCGGAGGGGTGGGAAGCGAGGAATAGTGGTAGTATGTCTAAAATGAGGGTTGTTATCGATAATAAGTCGATAAGGCTAGATTAAGGATCCGATTATCGGATCGAATTAACTAGCTATCGTAAGATGCTATGAACGGTTAAGTAGGAATGCGTAGAATAAGGAGTGCGTATATGTTGAATGATGACTAACGAGCATGATATGATTTGACTAGGTGATGCAGCTCGTTGCGATCAGAGATTGCGAGTTGCTTCGGCTATAAGCCAAGCAGGTAAGGACAATGCGGTTCTATTATGCTAATTCATTGTTTCGATTAGCATACTATGTTGATGATGTTTATGTTGTTGAATTCTTGTTGTTATGATTGGTCACCGGTAGTCATTGTGACCGGTATACGCATATTTGAATTGTGCTGTTGAGGACTTAGGGTAGAATAAATTCCCTTAGTCTGCCCTGTTGATAGAATTTAGTGAGGATGATGGGTGTCCTAGTATGCTATGATTCGATTCAATTAGCATACCTGAAGTTGATGATGATGTTTCGTAGGGTTTATCATGTGGTTGCTGTGAGATGTCGGCAGTTATTGATAGCCGATATCTCTTCTCTTTGAGAACACCATTGAGGACTCGCGAAAAACTTCTCCTGAGTCCGCCCTATCATTGATGATTATGCTGTAGAGATCGTTGCGTTGTTGTTGTGAAATGTCCGCACTTATTGATAACCAAATTTCTCTTATGTAAGAACGTTATTGAGGGCTTGCGGTAATCATCTCCCAAGTCTGTCCTGTTGATGATGTCATGTTGAACTCTTGTTGTTAGGTCTGAACACCGATTCATCTTCTGATTCGGTATTCCTTGTTGAGCTGTGTTGTTGAGGACATAAGGTGGAATAAATTTTCCCTTAGTCTGCCCTGTTGATGAAGTCTTGTTGCTTGGCTGTAATGTGGTTAGGGAAAGCACTCTAAATGAGTTCCCTGCTTGTTGACAGCGTCTCTTCTATTTACTTGAGACTGAGATGAACATCCCATAAAATGGGACATCAATATGAGGAGGATGGCCTATGAATTATGATCACTGGCCAAAGAGGATGAATGTCGCTTGAGCAGAGTTTGTCGTGTCTGGTCGAGTCCTGTCCGTCGTGTCGATGTGCATTGCATTTGATTTTCTTTTGATGTTGATGATTTTAATGATTTGTATTTCAATGATGTTATCTTTATGACCTTGGATTTCGGGTTCACTTGCATGGTCAGTCAGTCCAGTCCATGAGGAGGTGGCAGTAATGCTGTTCTGTTGGGCCTAAAAGCCGCTCAGTCTAACAAAGAAAAATTATCCTTTGACAAGTTATGTTGATGCTGAAATTTATTGACTACTCTTGATTCATTGCTATCGTTGAGATGATTATTATTCCTCCGAGTCTTTTGAATCATTTGTACAAGATATTCCTCGTGTTGTGTTTACTGGGCGATTTGTGCTCATTCCTTATGTTGTAATGTGCAGGCTATAAGGTTGATCAAGGAGAACCCTCTAGAAAGGAAAAAGAAACAAGCTAGAAAAGTTGAGCAAGGGGATAAGTTTTGTGAGGTAAGACAAGCTAGAAATGGTGAGAATAAGATTAAGCTGCGAGATAGGTAGATAAGAGTCACACGACTACAGTCGTACATTAGGTTGTAACTATTCATGTTGTTTAAGGACCTGTAACTCTTCCGTTACAGTACGATGTATGTTTGTACAAAAAATTTTGTAAGGACGCATTTTGGAGCGTCTATTAATGATGTATGAGTATGAGGATGTAGTTGCTCTGTATTCAGCACAGGGTTTTGAATGTAATTATGATCGATAACTCAGCCCAGTGATGTCACTTGGGTTGAGGGTGTCACAGTAGCGCTGTCCACTTGGTTGTGTAGCGGACATTCTAGAACTCCAAAAAATAAAAAATTTCTAAGTATTGGAGTTTTTAGATTTTGCAAGGCCCCTCCGCTAGATTGGGTAACGGACGGGGCAAATAAAAAAAACCTAGTTAGATTTTTTGGCGACTCTAATAGGTCTATCAGAAATAACCTTCCAGTCTTCTTTCGATAATCTCATCAAAAAAATATTACGTATTATTACAAAAGTCAAACAGACTTGATAGCTTCAACAAAAAACTAAAGGTTCACTGCAGCTGCTTCTTCCTCATCTTCGGCGTCATCTTCTTCCTCGTCTTGCAAACCTCATGGACTTATCCCCAGTGCCTTGTAATGGTTCCGCTTGTCACGGTCGGTCATTTTGTTGCACAATGCACTCCTTCTCAGCTTTTTAGGTTGAGTTGCCTGTTCAATAAAGCTCTTCATCCGCGTAGATCTCTTGCAGCCTTTTGTTTGCGATATAATTGGATCCAAAGGCAGGATATCATTGTCATCTTCCTCCCCCGGCTCGTCATCTTCTGATCCCGTTGTAGGCTCAGTGTCAACCACATTGCTGACTGAAGCTGCTTCCAACTGGTCGACGATGGGCCCTTGCTGCTGAGCTACCTCGAGGAGATGTTTATATCCGGTCATTGTAACAACACCTTTTACGAACAAAGGGGTGAACATTGTCACCAGATGATTATACCACAACGTCTCTGATTCTTCAAAGTCAGTATAAGGGTGCTCCGGAAAGGCAATGGTACACTGCAACCTGTTTGCACCTATCGTCCACCGTGGCAGGACATATTTATCGGGGATTATCCTAATATTCTTCTGGGTGAAAAACTGCAGAATGTGTTTACACAGGATGCCATAGAACTCAATCTTCTTGCAAACACATTGATGGTGCCGGAAATGGTTCGATGATACGTGGAGGTGCCACAAAGGATGCGGTCTGAGTTGGCTTCCAGGTAGGCAACGTGGGAGACAGCAAGGACGGCGCAAGGGCCGAGGACAAGGCTCCCCAGACAGGTCGTGAGGGGTGGCAGTGCTGCGCAGGCAAGGTGACGATGAACAGGACCGACAGTCTGCAGTCCGTAATGAGGGTATGGCGTCCAGGGTCCGTAGACGGGAGTTCAAGTATATTTCTCTCACTAGAATTCCAGAGAGAATGTTTCCTTTAGAGAGAGAAAGTGAAAAGTCCAAATGAGAATCCGATCCTTGAAAAAGCTCCAAAGTCCACTATTTATAGGCAAAAATGTGCATGTGTCATAAGTTGACATGTGTCGCCCCCTGGGAACGACACGTCACCAGGGGGCCAACGCACTGACCCTTCGTTGGACTGCCGGTCCCTAAGTTCGTGCTGCCCTGCCCTTGCGACGTCTCTCTGCCTGTCTGAAGAGACTGATCATGCCGCGGTAGCATGGTCAGAGTAGCCCGTTGCCCCAGCCTCCAGTCCAAGCCCTTACTGAATCCCACAGGCCTGGCAGCGGCGGGGAAGACCCGACGCCCAGCTGCCAGGTGGACTAGGCAAGATGCCCTTCCGAAGACCTGCTCCCGTCTCCGAGTGACCCGGGGGTCATAGTCCTTAGGGGTGCCGACGCGAGCCCCCAGTGCCAGAGCACGTAGGCCAGTCACGCAGGCACCCCGGCGGAGATAGTGTCCTGGAGGAGTAGCCTATCCCGTGAGCATATAACATGATTGCAGCGCATGGGGCGCGGTTGAGTGCGGGCGACGAGGGTCGCAGAGTGATCTCCGAGCGACGAGGGTCGTTGCGTGGATGGCGCGCGACCGTGAGCGACGGTTGTCATGGCGACAGAGCGGCCACAAGTGACGGTCATCGAGACTACGGGCGACGGTCATCGCGACGAAGGGGCACGGCCGAGAGCGACGGTTGTCGCGACTATGGCGGAGTGCGGCCGCGAGCGACGGTCGTCGTGACAATGGGGTGGGGTCAAAGGTGACGGCGTCGGTGTTCAAGGCAGGTGGCCGACCCCCATGGGGTGGCCGACCCCCAAGGGAGGCCGACGCTTGGGGGAGGCCGAGCCTAGAGGGAGGCCGACCCCCTGAGGGAGGCCGACCCCCAAGGGTGGCCAACCCTTGGGGGAGGCCGACCCTAGAGGGAGGCCGACCCCCCGAGGGAGGCCGACCCCTCGGGGAGGCCGACCCCCAAGGGTGGCCGACCCCTTGGGGGAGGCCGACCCCCCGAGGGTGGCCGACCCCTTGGGGTGGCCGACCCCCAAGGGAGGCCGACCCTTGGGGGAGGCCGACCCTAGAGGGAGGCCGACCCCTTGGGGTGGCCGACCCCTTGGGGTGGAAGGCACGCCGAAGTCGCTTCACGAATGGTTCACGTGACTTGAGCATGCGTTGCTTTGACCGGCCCTCGAGCGTTGAAAAGTTGACCGCTGACTGGGTGATGTGTCGTGCAAAGTGGGTCCCTTGGCGGGTCTTGGGGTGCGACCAGAATAGGGTATGAACATAAGCCCCCTGCGTGCGGCGGGCGCGGAGGGGCAACCCGAGCGGGCGTCGCATGCATAAACGATGTGGTTACAGCCCCTGTTGCTGCGGGGGCCAAGGTTCCTGGTAATGGAGCCGGCGATGACGCTAAGCCCGTGTAGCAGTTTGATTGAGCCGGCGATGGCTTCAAGGTTGTGAGCCCATCCCGTAGTTTGATTGTGCCGGCGATGGCTTCAAGGTTGTGAGCCCATCCCGTAGTTGATTGTGCCGGCGATGGCTTCCAGGTTGTGAGCCCATCCCGTAGTTTGATTGTGCCGGCGATGGCTTCCAGGTTGTGAGCCCATCCCGTAGTTTGATTGTGCCGGCGATGGCTTCCAGGTTGTGAGCCCATCCCGTAGTTGATTGTGCCGGCGATGGCTTCAAGGTTGTGAGCCCATCCCGTAGTTTGATTGTGCCGGCGATGGCTTCCAGGTTGTGAGCCCATCCCGTAGTTGATTGTGCCGGCGATGGCTTCAAGGTTGTGAGCCCATCCCGTAGTTGATTGTGCCGGCGATGGCTTCAAGGTTGTGAGCCCATCCCGTAGTTGATTGTGCCGGCGATGGCACTAGCCCGTGCTGGCGCTCAGCCCATGCCGCAGGGAGGGGTCCTCGTGCAGGAGCACTACGAGCGGAGCCTCCAGAATGCCGCACACTCTAGAGAGTGGGTTGCAGGTCTTCCATGCCCGTGGCGGGGGCGCATGGTGTGGTGAACGGGTGTTATGCCCGGAGGCTTGTAACATGGTCGTGGTGCATGGGCATGGCGACGATTGTCGCGGGGCAATACTTGGTGCCGGAGCACATGTCATGAAAGTGGTGCGGCGACGAACGTCGCGAAGCAATACTTTGTGCCGGGGCACATGTGATAAGAATGGCGCATGGGTGCGGCGACGAAGGTCGCGGAGCATATACTTGGTGCCGTGGGCACGTATGATGAGAATGACGCACGGGCGCGGGGACGAAGGTCGCGAAGCTAAACTTGGTGCCGGGGGCACGCATGATGAGAATGGCGCACGGGCGCGGCGACGAACTTCGCGGAGCTATACTTGGTGCCGGGGGCACGTATCATGAAGATGGCACACGGGCGTGGCGACGAACGTCGCGGAGCTAAAGTTGGTGCTGGGGGCACGTATCGTGAAGATGGCGCACGGGCGCGGCGACGAACGTCGTGGAGCTATACTTGGTGCCTGGGGCACGCATCATACGCATGGCGCCAGGGCGCGGCGACGACTGTCGCGAAGCAATACCTAGTGCCTGGCGCACGCATCATAAGCATGGCGCCAAGGCGCGGCGACGACTGTCGCGGAGCAATACCTGGTGCCTGGGGCACGCATCATAAGCATGGCGCCAGGGCGCGGCGACGACTGTCGCGGAGCAATACCTGGTGCCTGGGGCACGCATCATAAGCATGGCGCCAGGGCGCGGCGATGACTGTCGCGGAGCAATACCTGGTGCCTGGCGCACGCATCATAAGCATGGCGCCAGGGCGCGGCGACGACTGTTGCGGAACAATACCTGGTGCCTGGCGCACGCATCAGAAGCATGGCGCCAGGGCGCGGTGACGACTGTCGCAGAGCAATACCTGGTGCCTGGGGCACGCATCATAAGCATGGCGCCAGGGTGCGGCGACGACTGTCGCGGAGCAATACCTGGTGCCTGGCGCACGCATCATAAGCATGGTGCCAGGGCGCGGCGACGACTGTTGCGGAACAATACCTGGTGCCTGGCGCACGCATCATAGGCATGGCGCCAGGGCACGGCGACGACTGTCGCGGAGCAATACCTAGTGATGTCATCATGGCAATTATGCACGGTCGGTGACGAGCATCAAGTGACCATTGGCATTGAGCGCGCGTTGTAGAGAGCGCGATGAGTTGGCACGGGTGACGTGGATCGAGGAGACGGCACGCGGGCGACGGGGCCTGTCGCGGAGCTGTCATGTGAATGCATGCGACGAAGGTCGTAGAGGTGGCGCGCGGGCGACGAGAGTCGTGGAGTTGGAGGGTCTGCGACGAGAGTCGTAGAGCTGTCGCGCGGACGCAGGCGACGAAGGTCGCGGAGATGGCACGCGGGCGACAAGAGTCGCGAAGGAGCGCAGGTGACAGGAGCACGGAGCTGTAGCACAGACGCGTGCAACAAATGTGTGAGGGCGATGAGAGTTGTAGAGCCGGCGCGCGGACGCAAGTGACGCGGGCGACAAGAGTTGCGAAAGGTGCGCATGGCGCTGGTGGCGGGGGTCCGCGCAGAAGGTATGCAGGGCGCTGGCGACGTGGGTCGCGGAGACGGTGCCCGGGCTACGAGTGACGTGAGTCGCGGAGATAGCCCCAGGCGATTGGCAACGAGCTGCGGAGACGGTGCCTCGGTGATAGGCCACGATTGTTGCGGAAGGCGTGGCGCTGGCGACGGGGGTCGCGGAGACGGCACCCGGGTGATGAGCTATGAAGGTCGCGGAGATAGCCCCTGGGTGATGGGCAACAAGTATTGTGGAAGGTGCGCACGGCGCTGGCGACGGGGGTCGCGGAGACGGTGCCCGGGTGACGAGCGTGAGGGTCGCGGAGACAACCTCTGGTGGCGGGGGTCCGCACAGAAGGTATGCAGGGCGATGGCGACTTGGGTCGCGGAGACGGTGCCCGGGCTACGAGTGACGTGAGTCGCGGAGATAGCCCCAGGAGATTGGCAACGAATGTTACGGAGACGGCGCCCGGGCAATGGGCAACTAGTGTTGTGAAGACGGCGCCCGGGCGATGGGCAGCCGGCCGAAGGTGTGGCGTTGTGGCTGTGGATGTGGAGGCTGAATGCGGTGTTGCCTTGTGAAAATGGTGGGTGCTTTTGTTAGCATTGTGAAAATGGTGAAAATGTGTTTTTCAAACCAAAAAAAGCAGTGAAACTAAAACAAAAAAAGGGGGAGGGGGTCGCGCAAAGTGGGTCCGCTAGTGGGCCCTTGAGTGTAACCAGAATAAGTTGGGAACATAGCCCCCTGTGTGCGGCGTGCGCGGAGGGGCAACCCGAGAGGGCGCCGCACGCATAAACACATAGTAAGGTGTTGATGTCGTTTGTCTGAAAAGTTGTTGATATCGTCTTTGAGTGGCGAAAGAGGGCGACGGGGCAGCCCCCGGGAGACGAGGGGCACGGAGACAGTGCCCGGGCGACGAGCGACGAGGGTCACGGAGACAGCCCCCTGGCGAGGAGGGGCACGGAGGCAGCCCCCGGGAGACGAGGGGCACGGAGATAGTGCCCGGGCGACGAGGGTCGCGGAGACAGCCTCTCGGCAAGGAGGGGCACGGAGGCAGGCCCTGGGAGACGAGGGGCACGGAGATAGTGCCCGGGCGACGAGCGACGAGGGTCCCGGAGACAGCCCCCGGGCGATGGGCAACAAGTGTTGCAGGAGGTAGCCCCCGGGCTAGGGGTGTCGCGGAGACGGTGCCCGGGCGACGAGGGACGAGTGTTGCGAAGACGGCGCCCGAACGACGTGTAACTGGGGGTCGCGGAGTCGGCGCCCGGGCGATGGGCAACGAGTGTTGCGAAGACGGCGCCCGGGCGACGGGCAACGGTCAATGGCCGGTGTTGTCTGGTGCCTTGGTGTGAAGGTGGTTGTGGTGGCGCGATGGGCAAGGGCCAAAAGGAGTAGCCGAGGGTGTGGCCGTGAGTGAGGGTGGCCGAACCAACGTGAGTGTCTATGGCCTCCGAAGGTTGGTGGGCATAAGCCAAGTGGGTGGCCGAAGGTGGTGGGGTCGGCCAAGGGTAGGGGTCGGCCAGCTGCTTTGTGCTGAGAATGGCCGGTGGGTTGAAGGAAAATGGCGAAGGGTCGGGGCTTCCGTGCCGTCGACAGGCGTACGGGGTCGGGGGAGAGGGTGAGAGAGACCGAGGAGGGGGTTGGTGGGGTGGGGGGGTCAGGGTAACAGGGGGGTCAGCGGGGTGGGGGGTCGGGGTAGCAGGGGGTCGGCGGGGTGGTGGGGTCGCGGCAGTAAGGGCCTGCCATGGTGTCGTGGGGCTTGCGGGTGCAGGGAAGAGGGAGAGAGAGAGGCCGAGAGGGGGGTCGGCCAAGGGGCCGAGGGGGGGTCGGCGGGGTGGGGGGTCGGGGTAGCAGGGGGTCGGCGAGATGGTTGGGTCGCGGTAGCAAAGGCCTCCGTGGTGTCGTGGGGCTTGCGGGTGCGGGAAGAGGGAGAGAGGCCGAGGGGGGTCGGCCAAGGGGCCGAGGGGGGGTCGGCGGGGTGGGGGGTCGGGGTAGCAGGGGGTCGGCGAGGTGGTTGGGTCGCGGTAGCAAAGGCCTCCGTGGTGTCGTGGGGCTTGCGGGTGCGGGAAGAGGGAGAGAGGCCGAGGGGGGTCGGCCAAGGGGCCGAGGGGGGGTCGGCGGGGTGGGGGGTCGGGGGAGCAGGGTGATCGGCGGGGAGAGCGGTTGAAGCGGAAGAAGAAGGAGAAGAAGAAGAAGAAGCCGTCGTTGGCGGCGTGGGCTGCCGGGGGGAGGTCGACGGGGTGTGGGCTCAGAAGGAGGGAGCTCGCGGGAGAAGGAAATGCCGGGGAGGGGCTGCCGGCGGTGGCCAGGCCTGGCAGGGAGGCCGAGCGGTTGGCGGCGGCGTGAGGTAGGTGTGGCGCTGGGAGAGAAGAGAGAAAGATAAGGGAAATTAGGGTTGGGGAAATTAGGGTTGGGTCAGGTCGGGTCAACGGGCGGGCGGGTTGACCCGTTTAAGCTGGAAAAAGAGAGGGAAACGGGCCGGGGCAAGAGCGGGTCGGGGCCCTCGCTTTTCAGGTTCTGCCCATTTGGCTGCTTTTTTATTTTGACTTTAAAATAAAAAATTGCAATGCGAATTTTTTTTTTTTTTTTTTTTGGAGCCTATAAAAGGAGCATGAGAGGGGATGTAAAATTTGGAGGAAGAAATAATTTTGAGGTGAAAGGGAGAGAAAGAAGGAGGTTGGGGATTGATGAAAATTTCTAAGTGTTAGAGAGAGCATGAAAATTTTTCTAAGTGTAGAATGAGGGTGATGACCCGACTGCAAAAAATGAAGAAATGTTTCTAAGTGTTGAAGAGTGACAAGGGCGACGAGTGAAGTCGCAGGGGTGATGACTCGACCGCGGAAAATGAAGAAATTTTTCTAAGTGTCGAAAAGAGGGGAGGGTGCCGAGCGAAGTCGCGGGGGTGACGACCCGACCACGAAAAATGAAGAAAATTTTCTAAGTGTTGAAGAAAGGGGAGGGCGCCGAGCGAAGTCGCGGGGGTGACGACCCGACCGCGAAAAATGAAGAAATTTTTCTAAGTGTTGAAGAGAGGGGAGGGCGCCGAGCGAAGTCGCGGGGGTGACGACCCGACCGCGAAAAATGAAGAAATTTTTCTAAGTGTCGAAGAGAGGGGAGGGCGCCGAGCGAAGTCGCGGGGGTGATGACCCGACCGCGAAAAATGAAGAAATTTTTCTAAGTGTCGAAGAGAGGGGAGGGTGCCAAGCGAAGTCGCGGGGGTGACGACCCGACCACGAAAAATGAAGAAAATTTTCTACGTGTTGAAGAGAGGGGAGGGTGCCGAGCGAAGTCGCGGGGGTGATGGCCCGACCGCGAAAAATGAAGAAATTTTTCTAAGTGTCGAAGAGAGGGGAGGGCGCCGAGTGAAGTCGCGGGGGTGATGACCCGACCGCGAAAAATGAAGAAATTTTTCTAAGTGTCGAAGAGAGGGGAGGGCGCCGAGCGAAGTCGCGGGGGTGAGGACCCGACCGCGAAAAATGAAGAAATTTTTCTAAGTGTTGAGCCCCGCTAGTGATGACCCGACCGTGAAAATTGAAGAAATTTTTCTAAGTGTCGAAGACGGAGTGTGGAGTTCGGCGGCGGGTCGGCATCAATGACCGACGGAGTGACCGAGGCACGGGAGGGTTGGCAAGACGTGTTGCGTGCATGCCCGCGAGGTCGCATGGCCTGAGGGGGATGTCGGCTGACGGAGTTGAGACTTATTAGCGTGGCTCGAGCCATCCCGTGCACCACGTATCAAGTCGCTACAATGAGAGGCATGCAGAAGGGGTAGGGAGCTCAGCTTGCTTGGGGTAGGCAAGGGGAGTAGCCCCCAATGAAGTGAGACATAGCACCAAGGGTGGTGCCAGTAGAACAATGTTAGCTTGAATATTCTCCAAGTCTGGAAATGACGGCCTCTTGGATGGCTGGGTAGAGGATGTGACTGGTAGTTCTGGTAGCCATACGTTGCTGAGGCATGGTTGCGTGAGTGTGTCAGGCAAGGAATGAACTGCACTATTGGTAGTCCTCATAGCCCTCCGCTGCACATGCATGGTGCCTGAGTCTGGAAGATATGCAGACTGCAACAGGATGCTCACCTCCCCAGCGGAGTCGCCAAAATGATGGTGCCGGAAATGGTTCGATGATACGTGGAGGTGCCACAAAGGATGCGGTCTGAGTTGGCTTCCAGGTAGGCAACGTGGGAGACAGCAAGGACGGCGCAAGGGCCGAGGACAAGGCTCCCCAGACAGGTTGTGAGGGGTGGCAGTGCTGCGCAGGCAAGGTGACGATGAACAGGACCGACAGTCTGCAGTCCGTAATGAGGGTATGGCGTCCAGGGTCCGTAGACGGGAGTTCAAGTATATTTCTCTCACTAGAATTCCAGAGAGAATGTTTCCTTTAGAGAGAGAAAGTGAAAAGTCCAAATGAGAATCCCATCCTTGAAAAAGCTCCAAAGTCCACTATTTATAGGCAAAAATGTGCATGTGTCATAAGTTGACATGTGTCGCCCCCTGGGAACGACACGTCACCAGGGGGCCAACGCACTGACCCTTCATTCGACTGTCGGTCCCTAAGTTCGTGCTGCCCTGCCCTTGCGACGTCTCTCTGCCTGTCTGAAGAGACTGATCATGCCGCGGTAGCATGGTCAGAGTAGCCCGTTGCCCCAGCCTCCAGTCCAAGCCCTTACTGAATCCCACAGGCCTGGCAGCGGCGGGGAAGACCCGACGCCCAGCTGCCAGGTGGACTAGGCAAGATGCCCTTCCGAAGACCTGCTCCCGTCTCCGAGTGACCCGGGGGTCATAGTCCTTAGGGGTGCCGACGCGAGCCCCTAGTGCCAGAGCATGTAGGCCAGTCACGCAGGCACCCCGGCGGAGATAGTGTCCTGGCGGAGTAGCCTATCCCGTGAGCATATAACATGATTGCAGCGCATGGGGCGCGGTTGAGTGCGGGCGACGAGGGTCGCAGAGTGATCTCCGAGCGACGAGGGTCGTTGCGTGGATGGCGCGCGACCGTGAGCGACGGTTGTCATGGCGACAGAGCGGCCACAAGTGACGGTCATCGAGACTACAGGCGACGGTCATCGCGACGAAGGGGCACGGCCGAGAGCGGCGGTTGTCGCGACTATGGCGGAGTGCGGCCGCGAGCGACGGTCGTCGTGACAATGGGGTGGGGTCAAAGGTGACGGCGTCGGTGTTCAAGGCAGGTGGCCGACCCCCATGGGGTGGCCGACCCCCAAGGGAGGCCGACGCTTGGGGGAGGCCGAGCCCATGGGGGTCGGCCACCTGAGGGAGGCCGACCCCCAAGGGTGGCCAACCCTTGGGGGAGGCCGACCCTAGAGGGAGGCCGACCCCCCGAGGGAGGCCGACCCCTCGGGGAGGCCGACCCCCAAGGGTGGCCGACCCCTTGGGAGAGGCCGACCCTAGAGGGAGGCCGACCCCCCGAGGGTGGCCGACCCCCAAGGGAGGCCGACCCTTGGGGGAGGCCGACCCTAGAGGGAGGCCGACCCCTTGGGGTGGCCGACCCCTTGGGGTGGAAGGCACGCCGAAGTCGCTTCACGAATGGTTCACGTGACTTGAGCATGCGTTGCTTTGACCGGCCCTCGAGCGTTGAAAAGTTGACCGCTGACTGGGTGATGTGTCGTGCAAAGTGGGTCCCTTGGCGGGTCTTGGGGTGCGACCAGAATAGGGTATGAACACACATGTCACCGAATCCGTCAATGTGTCATGGCTCACCGTATAAATTCTGCGCAGCTTCTCAGGGACGAGGTCATTCACGAGCGAATAAACCTTGTTTATACTGTATCGTCCCGATTTTTGCAGCTCTACTTGGTATAGCAAGAAGATCTCCTTTGTATAGACTTTGGCACCGTTCAGCTCCAGCGGGGTCTCAAGCAACCTTCTTCTTTGTTTGTACGTTGTTGCAAAGTCTGCAGCCCTTTCTTTTACGAACAACGAAGCAACCGCTTTTTGTGATGCGACGAAACTCTTCAAATTGGTAGCTGTACCCACATAACTATCGAACGTGGCATTCATAGATTCACTCCTGCCCGTCGTTTTCATGCCCGCAGAAAAATACCTCCTCGTGTAAACGCCAATCCATTGCTCTTTGAGCTCGTACAAGTGCTGGAGCCACTCGTTGTCTTGCAATGAGTAATCCCGAACAAGCTTTTCCCACCTCTCCTCGAATTCCTCAATCGTTAACGACTTGTTAACGCACTTTTCAAAATCCTGTTTAAAGTCTGGATACTTTGCGTACACGTGATGCAGACGTTCAGGGTATTTGTTGCTTATGTGCCAAGTGCACAAGTTGTGTCGAGTGTCTGGGAAGACGGTAGCAATAGCCTTCTTCATTGCCAAATCTTGATCGGTGATGATAACTTTGGGTGCTTTGAAGTTCATTGCTTCCAGCCACGTCCTAAACAACCATACAAAAGAACCCTCGCTCTCGTCCCTTAACAAGGCGAACCCGAACAGGATGGAGTGATAATGATGATTGACGCCCGTGAAAGGAGCGAACGGCATCGAGTACTTGTTGGTACGGTATGTGGTGTCGAAAGTCACGACATCCCCAAAATGCTTATAAGCTAGCCTCGAACGACCGTCGACCCAAAAAATTGTACTAACTCGATGCTCGTCGTCAAGTTTATAATCGAAGGTAAACTGCGGGTCCTCCATCTGCATCCGTTTCAATAGGCTCATTGTCGATTGAGCATCATTGAGGTCATACGCGGCTCGTCTATGGGTTCGGACCGCGTTACGAACGTCTGTCGTGTTAAAGTTTAAATTTTGAATTCCCCCAGCCTGTTCAGCAAGAACATTGTGTTAATTAGGCTCCTCGCGACCTTACCCATCTTCTTGTGTTGATGCATCTGACTCACCTTAGAAGGGTTACTAACGGGTGATTGTGTGCCAGTTCCAGGCTGGTAATAAGCCAATGATCTTGCATGGGTTTATAGCTTACGAACATCTTGACCTGGCAATTTGTGCGCTCAAAGCAGTCCCGTCTTCTACGCGAATATCCTATTTCGTCATCACTGTCATCATTGCCTACGCGTGTCTCATTTTGCAATGGATTTCTGCCCCTATGACACTCGTATAAGCGAGAGCATATCTTTTTTGTTACGTTGCTTGTTCTTGTAGTCTTTATTCTAATGCCAAAACCAACCCTCAATGAATACGCTCGAAAACATTCTTCAGCTTCTTCCAATGTTTGAAACGTTCGTCCTAGATACGGATCACTAGCATCTACGGGGACGTTGGAGCTCGACACGAAATCAGACATTGTGAAACAAGACCTGTGTAGAAATAGACTACGCTTAACAATCAAATGGCATTTCTAACTGAAAATATTACCTCAAAATTACCTTGGCGAATAGACCAATTTAGGATGACAAATATACCATATACATAATCTCAAAAGTGTCTCCAATTTAACAATTATTAATTTATTGAACATAACAAATTAAAATTACTAAGATAAATAGACAAATTCATCATGCCAAAATATAACAAACATATCTCAAAAAACTCGAATTTAAATAGGATAAATTTTTCAAAGTTAGCGAACCTCATATTTATGATGAATTTAACTATAATGAATTTGTTTAAAGTTAAAAAATTATACCTTTTTTATGAACATCATGTCTAGAACATCACAAAAAATCTAGAGTGACATCATGTCTAGAACATCACAAATTGATGAATAGAGTGACAAATTTCTAGAACATCACAAAAAATCTATTTTTTTTGTCCAAACAAAAAAAATTATATTTTACCAGTCAATCCATAAAGAAAACTTCACAATTCACAAACTTACCTTGCTTGAGTGAAGCTTGAAGCAAGTGTTACTCGAAGCTTGAAGGGAGCTGAAAATGGAAGCGAGTCTGAAAGAGAAGAAAATTGTGCTAAAAGAGCTGAGAATCTTTTTGGAATAGGCGATATTGTCCGCGATACTGTGCAGTGGACAGCATTGACGACAACATTGACGTGTGCAGAAATAAAGGTACAGACATTAATGGAATTGTGTCAGTACCCTCAGGCAAAAAAATGTTGACTACACTGTGTAGCGGACGACTTTTTGACTAACACATGTCAGGACCAAAAAGTCGTCCGCTACACAGTATAGCGGACTAGGGCAGTTTGGTAAAAAAATCCGTCCGCTACACTCTGTAGAGGACGACTGACAGCTTTTGGAAAAAAAAAAGATTGGGGCCATCCATCCTTTCGGGATGGAAGGCCAGATCGCGCTAGCAAAATCTCCTATTTTGCTAGTGCTCTCAACGGATCAGCTGCCATATATATATATATATATATATATATATATATATATATATATATATATATATATATATATATATATATATATATCTCAAAAATAGGCTGCCCTCCACTATTATCAACCTGTATTTCAACTGTTGAATTAGGATTTGTTCTCTCTAACTCTGCCTTGTAATCCCAAAGTTTTGCATATTATTCTTTAATACTTCCCTGAATTACAGAAATGGCTTTCCTCCTAACTCTATAAGCCTGCCATTTAGACACACCTGCAACATAATCTGTTTGGACTGTTTCTGAAAATGAAGAGTGTGACCACTTCGGATTAGCCCTAAACTTGTCAACATATCTTTTTGCAATCCAACTTGAGTTTACATAGTGCAGGTCAAAGCTCCTTTCACAAGTGTGCTCTTTCTGCACAGACTTTATCTACCAGGTTGTATCATTCTGCCTAACAGAGGCATACACAAACCATGGACACTTTTTACACACAACTTTAATCTTCTTCTCTTCACTCCTCCTAAAGCATATCACATTTTCATATTTCACACCATGCATGTGAACAGCCTCTTTAAATTCACTTTTGCTTGAAAAAATAGTTTCTACATTGAAGTCTGGATCCTTAATATGTTTAGCATCTGTAAAATCTAAAGCAGAATTATCAAACACCTCATAAGTTGGGGGCCAATTATCTTCATCTGAACCATTCAAATTATTCAGCTCATCAAACTCACAATCTTCAGTCTCATCAATACAATCTTCAGTGGGATCATTCTCCTTAGATACACTTCCTAGTTTAGAACTTTCAACATAAGTATCAATGTTTTCATTAAACATTGCATCATCTCTCTCATCATCATTTGTTATCTCAGTGTCATGGAAATCAGAACCACTATCACTGTCCTCTTCAACATTCTCAACAACTATGGCCACCCTATCCCCACTCCCCCTAGCTATATCTTCATGCAACTCAACATTGTCAACACCTATGTCCACCCTATCCCCATTCGGCCCATCTATATCTTCATGCAATTCTGCATTAGCCCCAACTCCATGCACCCCATTAACAGAAGCATCTGCATTAGCCCCAACTCCATGCACCCCATCAACAGACTCATGATGTTGGTTGTTGTCAACACCCTGACCTTCTTGGCTAGATGGCAATGCAAGAACTTCTTCAGCCTCATCAAATACACCCCCACAATGGTCCACATACACTAGAGCTATTCTACTATCTTGTAAGTTACAAGTGCACATGTTGTAAGCATCCTGATCATCTAGCAAAATCTGTATCCCATTTTTCATTTGTTTGTTAGGTTTAAGATAATATGCCGCTATATATGGTTGAACAGATATTTGTTTTAGCGTTTGATGAATCTAAATGATTGATATTTCATCAGGATCTAGGTTGTCTATATAAGCAACTTTGCCCCTAACATACTGTAAGTTGTCTGAGATACTATTAAAAGCCCCCACATGGTGAAATTTGATAGTATACCTATCAGAACCATCTGCAAAATAATATTTTATGGCATTAAGCAACTTTTCAAGTCCATTCACTCAAGGTAATATAATTAAATTTGATAGTGATATCTAAAGTATGTCTCCATTTCAAAGAACACATTTGAATAAACAAGATTATATGTATGAAACAAAGGCAACCTTTTCACTTATGATAAAGTATACATAAGCAAATCATACCATGAAACCAACCAAGTTACTTGGTCTACGTCGCATTTATATAACCAATATCAACAAAATCAACAAAAAGAAGATGGAGAATGCGTACTGTAAATTGAATTGTGACAGTCGTGACTATACTCCGCAAGTCTTACTTCGTACTCGAACGCCATCTAAATGACGACAATCACATCTGATCACGATCAACTTCTACCAAACAGAAACCCTAATCTACTTCTCCCTCAATTTGATGAAGGAGAGACCCTAGATCCCCTGTCGTTTCATCTCCAATGTTTGAAAAAGAAAAATGTGAGAAGGCTGGTTTATAACGGTCCTCCAATTTTCCCCATAAACTTGATATTCTAACAATGCCCCCCTTATAAGTTTAACCGATTTTTTTTTGCCAAAAAATGGACGGGGGGTGATGGTCGCCACACTTATGAAAGTTTGGGGTGTAAGGTAGCTAAAAAAAACTTTGTGGTGCATCGCGCTACCGCGTGATAACTTGAGGGTGCCCAGTACAATTGACCCTTCTCCACAGCAAGACATGCATATTTCCCTAGAGCTGTAGTTTTGCTTGTTAGTTCATGAACTTGTTTTTTGTTGTTTGGAGAGGCCATGGACTGAATGGCAGTGACTTTCTCTGAATTAGCTTCGACGCCTTGCAAAGAGACCATGAAGCCTAAGAATTTTCACTAAGCATCACTGAACACACACCTGAGAGGATTCAATTTCATTCTATTCCATTAAAACATCAAACACCCCCTTTGAGAACTTTAACATGATCTTCTGCCTTGACACACTTGACTAGCACATCATCAACACATTAAGAAGATATTTTCTTAATGTGTTGCCCTGGAATTTTTTTGGTTTGAAATGCATTACCTTGCAGCAATATATTCCCCTTTTGGTGATGAATGATCGCTTGGGGATATCGTCCTCATGCATCATTATTTGATTATATACGGAGTATGCATTCTTGAAACCCAGTAACTGATGCCCTGAGGTTACTTCAATCAGCAGGTCTATCCTCATTAATGAGTAGCTATCATTTGGCACCTTGTTGAGGCTTGTGAAGTCAATTCATATTCACCATCCTTCGCCTAGTTTAGGAACCACAATGACGTTGGCTACTTAGTCAATGTAATGGATTTCTTGGATGCATCATCGGTAATGAGTAGCTACCATTCGGGCACAGCTTATTAAGGTCTGTGAAGTCGATGCACATTTGTCATATTTCACCTAGTTTAAGAACCATGATAATACTGGCTACCTAGTCGGGGTAATGGATTTCTTGGATGCATCCTTTCTTTAGTGACTTGTTGACTTCCTCTTCAATCCTTTAATTATCTCTTCAGAGTAAAATTTTGCTTCTTTTTCTTTACGAGTTTCTTGAACGGATCGATGTTTAATCAGAGACAACTTTAAGATCAATTCTGGGCAAGTCTTAGGCCATCCAAGCAAAGTCATCTGCATGGCCTTAGAAGAGATCGACAAGCTTGAGCTTGACATGTGCTCTAAGTGAAAATCCAATCTGAACTATCTTCTCTTTGCTTCGGGGAGTAGTTCAATATTGACTAAATCTTTGGCAAGTTTGCATCTCTGTGCCTTTGTTTCACCTCTCAAATCCTCGATGGCTGGGATTTTATTGCTCTTCATTTTAGAAAGCGGCAATATAGCACTACCATGCTATAATTTAATCTCCACTTCACTGACGTCATGCTTGCTGAGAGATTTTATCTTCAGATGGTAGGTGGTGACTACTGCCTTCAACATGTTTAGCCCGGTACAACCAAGAATGGCATTGTATGCCAATAAAACGCAAACCACAATACAACCCAGCATCTAACAGGCCTGGGTAGGAGTTGTCCCTACAGTGACGGCAAACTTATATTCCTTTTACAGCCATCGAATGTTTTGAAAACCCAAACAACGGAGCGCACGTTCGATGGGTCCGATCGCGAGGTATGCCCAACCCCTTACAAAGCATCATAACATAGTACGTTAGCTAAACTACCATTGCCCACCTATATCCTCTTCATATCAGAATTTCCACTTATAGGGTGACAACCAAGGGGTAGTCGTAAGGGGCTTTGACATCTTCTAGATCATGATCAGTGAAAGATATGGCAGGTAAGGGCTTATGAGGAGGAAGTTCAATAACAGAAACCTGTTTGACATATGCGTTACGCGTTCGTCGCGTCATACTACCGACTGCAATGCCAAGTATTGATCTTGCCTGCCTTGTCTTGCTATGCTTCTCCATTATCTGTTGCCTTAGCTAGCTCTCATTTCATATTGGGGTCGGCCAAATAACTCTTCAAGTGCCTCCTTTTGATGATGGCTTCAATAGCTCGCTTGAGGCATTCACAGTCATCCAATCACATGGTCGTGGTCATTATGGAAATGGTACCAGAGAGTTTTGTCCTTTTTGTTTCCTAGTGCTCTCATCTTGTCTTGCCATGAGAGAATTTCTTTGTCGTCGATCTCATGCAAGATCTGTGACCGACGGGTACCTAGTTGTGCCTAATTTCATGTGGATATACTCTCCTTGTATGGCCGCTTGCCTTGCTAATGACTTTTATATATAGTACACGCCAAGCGGGCCTCCAGACATTCTTTTGCTTTGACATACTTGTAATGCCAAGGAAAGTGGGTTCGCAGTCGACGTGAAGAAGCCACAAGGAATGCAGTCCGAGTCAGATGCCAAGTGTGATGATGTAGGACACAGTAAGGGCGGAGCAAGGACAGAGACCAAGGGCTTCCCAGACAGAGCTTGAGGGTGGCAGTGCTGCGAGGGCGATAGCGTAGGATGAATGTACGACGACAGTCACAGTTTGATGCTTAGGTCCAGAGTTAGAGTCCTGTATGTTTCTCGCTCTAGGATTCTAGAGTGAGAAAGTGAAAGTATTCTGAAAATGTCCAACCGTCCAAATGAATTCTCAAGACCTCTATTTATAGAGGTTGAGATGATGAAGTCATCACGGGACAAGTGGCGCTCCCCGGGAGTGACACGTCACCAAGGGGGTCCACAGCTGTCGGTGCTCCACGGATTGTCAAAATGCATATTCACCCGGCCTGCCCCGCACAGCGTCACTCTGTCTGTCTGGAAAGACTGGCTCCCACAGCTTTGGTGTGGCCAGAGAACCCCCTTGATCTAGCCTCCAATCCAAGCCCTTGTAGAGTCCCACAGGCCTGGCAGCAGTGGGGGAGACCCGACGCCCAACTACCAGGCGGAATAGGCGCGATGCCCTCCAAAGACCTGCTCCCGTCTCGGAGTGACCCAGGGGTCATAGTCCATAGGGGTGCCGACGCAAGCCCACAGTGCCGTAGCACGTAGGCCAGTCACGCAGGCACCCTGGCTGAGATACTGTCCAGGAGGAGTCACATATCCCGCTGCGAAGGGTCCTCATGTCGGAGCACTACGAACGGAGCCCCCAGGATTGAAGACGGCGATGGCTTTGTGGTAACGAGCCCATCCCGTGGCGGCGATGACTTTGTGATAACGAGTCCATCCCGCTGCGAGGGGTCCTTGTGCCAGAGCACTTCAAACGGAGCCCTCCATGATTGTGACGGTGATGGCTTTGTGGTAACGAGCCCATCCCGTGGCGACGATGACTTTGTGGTAACAAGTCCATCCCGCTGCGAGGGGTCCTCGTGCCAGAGCACTACGAATGGAGCCCCCCGTGATTGTGACGGTGATGGCTTTGTGGTAACGAGCCCATCCCGTGGCGACAATGACTTTGTGGTAACGAGTCCGTCCCGCTGCGAGGGGTCCTCGTACCGGAGCACTACGAACGGAGCCCCCCGTGATTGTGACGGTATTGGCTTTGTGGTAACGAGTCCATCCCACTGCAAGGGGTCTTTGTGCAAGAGCACTACGAACGGAGCCCCCCATGATTGTGACGGCGATGGCTTTGTGGTAACGAGCCCATCCCGTGGCGGCGATGACTTTGTGCTAACGAGTCCATCCCGCTGCGAGGGGTCCTCGTGCCGGAGCACTACGAACGGAGCCCCCCGGAATGCTGCACACTCCAGAGAGTGGGTCGAACCATGTTCCACATCCATGGCAGGGGCGCATGGTGTGGTGAATAAGTGTGATGCCCGAAGGCCTGTAACAGGATTGTGGCGCATGGGCGTGGCGACAACTGTCGTAAGACCATACCTGGTGCCGGGGGCACATGTCATGGAAGTGGTGCACGGGTGCGGTGAAGTGTGTAGGGTGCCCGGGGGCACGACATTGTGACAGAGAGCCTCGGGGCAGGGCCGTATCAGCAGAGTGACGTATGGCAGTCGAGGAGTAAGGTGACGGGGGCACGTCTGTGCTAGTGGCGCGGCGCATGGGCGCGACAGAATGCGTATGGTGCCGGGGGCATGTGTCATGAGAATGGCGCATGGGCGTGGTGACGAACGTCGTGGAGACAATACTTGGTGCCGGGGGCACGTATCATGAGAATGGCGCACGGGCGCGGCGACGAACGTCGCGGAGACAATACTTGGTGCCGGGGCACATGTTATGAATGTGGTGCAGCGACGAACGTCGCGAAGCCATACTTGGTGTCGGGGGCACATACCATGACGATGGCGCACGAGCGCGGTGACGAACGTCGGGAGCAATACTTGGTGCTGGGGTCACGTATCACGAGAATGGCGCACGGGCGCGGTGACGAACGTCGCGGAACAATACTTGGTGTCGGGGCACCTGTGATGAGAATGGCGCATGGGCGCGGCGACGAACGTCGCGGAGACAATACTTGGTGCCGGGGCACATGTCATGAAAATGGCGCATGGGCGCGCGGCGATGAACGTTGCGGAGACAATACTTGGTGTCGGGGCACATGTCATGAGAATGGCGCACGGGCGCGGCGACGAACGTCGTGGAACAATACTTTGTGCTGGGGCACATGTCATAAGAATGGCGCAAGGGCGCGGCGACGAAAGTTGCGGAGACAATACTTGGTGCCGGGGCACATGTTACGAAAGTGGCACGGCGACGAACGTCGGGAAGCAATACTTGGTGTCGGGGGCACGTATCATGAAGATGGCTCACAGGCGCGCATCGTGTGTCCCAAAGACGGTATGTGAGTTGAGTGTACCTTTCATAACAAGATAATGAATGCAACATGTAGTAATGACAAAGTTTGGAGTGATGGTATGCGGTCGTCGGATGACGGACGTCACGAGGTTGATGCACGACAGACGTCGCGAGGTTGATGGACGACGGACGTCGCGCGGTTCATGCATGATGGACGTCGCGAGGTTCATGCATGATGGACGTCACGAGGTTCATGCACGATGGACGTCGTGAGGTTCATGCAGGAAGTCCATAAACATCGCGGAGGTGCAAAGACTTGAGAAAACAAATGCGCCCGGGAGCGGAGGCCCTTGGCCAAAATTAGGGGAAGGTCAAGGCCACCACCCCTGGGGAGGCTGAGGCCGACCCCTTAGGAAGATCGAGGCCAACCCCTTGGGAAGGCTGAGGCCGACCCTAGGGGTGGCCAAGGCCAATGGCCAACTCCCATGAAGGGAGGCCAAGGCCACTCCCCTTTGGGTGAATTTTGGACATGCCGACGGAAGGTGTTTCGATGGGCAATGACCAATCTGGAAGTTGCGTTATGACGAGCGTGTCAACGTGAATCATACCCATGTGACGAACAAGGTGTCTAACTCACATACGAAGTGTATGAAGTGAACAAAGAGCGGAAGGGACTTTGCGTGAAGAGTGAACAACCGGGGGGGAGGCCAAGGCCAACGCCCATGGAGGCCGAGGCTGACCCCCCATGGAGGCCGAGGTCAACCCCATGGCCTTGGGGGAGGCCGAGGTCAACCCCATGGCCTTGGGGGAGGCCGAGGCTGACCCCATGGGGTTGGCCAAGGCCTTTGCCCTTGACCTCGTTGCTCCAGTTACGCCGTCGGTCGAAGCCTTTGATGAAAAGGTGTTCGGGTGATCTCGGTGTGACGGTCCCGCTAGCATCAGTGACGTTGACGTAAAATAATTGGTGACTAAGTCACGCATGAGGCGTGTGAAGCAAAGAATGCATGTGACTTGGGCAGGGGCACTTAGACCGGTTTAAAGGGTTGAATACTGTGCTTGTGCGAACGTGTCATGCAAAATGAGACTCCAAGTGGACCTTGGAGTACGACCAGAATTGGTTGGGAGCATAAGCCCCTTGCGTGTGGTGTGCACGGAGGGGCAACCCGAGCGGGTACCGCACGCATAAACACTTAGCAAGATTTTGATGTTGTTTGGCCGGCGAGTTGTTGAGGTCGTCAAAGCATGATGATGAAGAGTAGGTGGCTCGAGCCACCTCGTGTACCACCTACAAAAGCTTGGAATGCTTGGGGGTTGAGACAAAATCACGATGATAGGACGCAGGGGCGCAAGCATGTAAACGGCGCCCGGGCGAAAGACGACAAGTGTTGCGGAGACGTCACCCGGGCAACGGGCAACAAGCGTTGTGGAGACGGTGCACTTGCGCTGGCGACTGGGTCGTGGCGACGTCTCCCGGGGGACGGGCATCGAGGAGATGATGTCTGGGTGACGAGCATCGCAGAGATGATGTCCGGGCGAGGGGACGTCCGAGCGACGGGTGTCGCGGAGATGATGTCCAGGCAATGGGGGTTGCGGAGGTGACATCCAGGCGATGGGTGTCGAGGAGATGAAGTCCGGACGAGGGGCGTCGTAGAGATGATGTCCGAGCGATGGGCGTCGCGGAGATGAAGTCCTGGCGACGGGCATCGCGGAGATGATGTCCGGGCGATGGGGTCGCGGAGATGATGTCCGGGCGATGTGGTAGTGGAGATGATGTCCGGACGACGGGAGTCGCGAAGATGATGTCCGGGCGACGGGCGTCGCGGAGATGAAGTCTGCGCGACTGGCGTCGCGGAGGTGATGTCCGAGGTGACGCCCGGGCGACGGGGGTCGCGGAGGTGACGTCCAGGCGACAGGCATCGCGAAGATGAAGTCCGGGTGACGGGCGTCACAGAGATGATGTCCGGGCGATGGGGGTCGCGGAGACGTTGTCCTGGCGACGGGCGTCGAGAAGATGAAGTCCGGTGACGGGTGTCGCGTTGCAGGGGCAGTCCACGATGGGCGCATGTGCGCGGGCAATGCACGGTGCTCAAGGTTGTAAAAAAAAAAATTGAATTGTTGACCTTGGCTTTGGGGATTTTTGGGAAAAAGGAAAAAAGAAAGAAGATGAAGAGGATGGCACAGCCGGCCGTGGGGGCGGGGGAGATGAGGGAGGTAGGGTGGGGAAGGGGAGGGCCCAAGGCCGGCTGACCAAGTGGCCGAGGCCTACCAAGGCCCCTTGGCTGAGGCCGAGGCCGCACGGCGCGGTGTGGGGTGATGGGCGAGGGGGAAAGGGGAAGGGGAGGGGGAAAGCTGAGGCCGAGGGGAGTAAGAGGCTGAGGCCGAAGGGGTGGGGAGGCGAAGGCCGAGGGGCGGGGGAAGGGAGATGGCTGAGTCCGAGCCTCAGTTGGCCATGAAGGAAAAGAGGAAGGGATGGGAAAGAAGGGGGCTGTGGCGGGGTGCCGTGGGTGGGCGAAGGGAAGGGGGAGGGGTGGGAGGAAGAGAGGAGAGAGGTAGGGATGAGATGGGAGGCGCCGGCGGTGAAGGAGACTGGCCGTGGAGGGCGAGACCGAGGGAAAAGGCAGCGGCGGCGTGTGAGGGAAAAGGAGAAAGAGATGGATATTAGGGTTAGGCTTAGGGTTAGAGAGGGACGCGGGTCGGGTTCGGGTGGGTCGGGTTCGGTTCGCGGGTAGGTTCTGCCCAACTTCTCTTTGAATTTTGAAATTGAAATTTATGATGAATTAATTCATTCATTCATTCATTTTTTTTAGCATCCCTAAGGGGAGGGAACCCCCAATGACATTTCTTTTCATAATGCACAAGAAGAGAATGAGAGAAGTCGGATGAGAGAAGAATGAATACTTTTCCATAAGGAAGAAAAGAAGTTGTGTATGAAGTGGGGACAGGGTGATGAGGTGTTGGATGGTGAAGGAGGAGAGGAAAATGTGAGAGGGAGAGTGATGAGAGCATGAATGTTGGGAGTAGTGGGGAAGATAAAAAACTTGTAAATTTTTCTAAGTATAGAATGAGGGTGAGAGGGTAGTGCCCGACCACGAGCAAGCATGGTGAGAGGGAGGAGTGGGAAGGGGGTGAGAAAATTGGAGGGAGCCGATGGAGAGGGGGCAAATTTTTTTTTTTCTTAAGTGTTGAGCTCGGACAAGAGTACCAAGGGAGACCGCTGAGGGTGATCATGGATAACCGTTTGCGAAAAAAAAATGAAAATTTTTCTAAGTGTTGGGCTGAGTCAAGGATGGCAAAGGAGACCACTGAGGGTGATCATCGATGGCCGGTTACGAAAAAAAATGAAATTTTTTCTAAGTGTCAAGATTTTTTTTTTTTGATAAAAGGGTGGTCATGCGACCGCAAGCACGAGGGGTTGAGATGAGTGGGATGGGGGACTAAGGGTGATGGGCTGACATCGATGACCGACTGAGTGACGGAGGTAGGGGAAGGTTGGTGAGGCATGTTGCATGCATACCTGGCAGAGGTGGTCGCGAGACCTAGGGGTGTCAACTGATAGAGTTGAGACTGTAGCTCGAGCCACCTCACGCACCACTTACCAAGTCGTTGCAATATGAGGTCGAAAGGGTTGGGAAGGGGTGAAGCCCCCAAGAGAGTGGGTGATGGTATTAAGAGTGGTGTCAGTAGACTTGTGCAAGAGCAATGTAGCTTGAAAATTTTCTAAGTCTAAAAATTGCAGCTTCATGCATGGCTGGGTTGGGGCTGTGATTGGTAGTCCTGGTAGCCCTACGTTGCTGAGGCATGGTTGCTTGGATGTGTTAGGCACAGGACGAATTGCACTGCGATGCTCACCTCCCCAGCGGCGTCGCCAAAATGATGCCAAGGAAAATGGGTTCGCAGTCGACGTGGAGGTGTCACAAGGAATGCAGTCCGAGTCAGATGCCAAGTGTGATGATGTAGGACACAGCAAGGGCGGAGCAAGGGCAGAGACCAATTCCCAGACAGAGATTGAGGGTGGCAGTGCTGCAAGGGCGATAGCGCAGGATGAATGTACGACGACACTCACAGTCTGATGCTTAGGTCCAGAGTTAGGGTCCTATATGTTTCTCTCTTTAGGATTCTAGAGTGAGAAAGTGAAAGTGTTCTGAAAATGTCCAACCGTCCAAATGAATTCTCAAGACCTCTATTTATAGAGGTTGAGATGATGAAGTCATCACGCAACACGTGGCACTCCCCGGGAGTGACACGTCACCGAGGGGTCCACAGCTGCTGGTGCTCCAATCCAAGCCTTTGCAGAGTCCCACAGGCCTGGCAGTGGTGGGGAGACCCGATGCCCAACTGCCAGGCAGACTAGGCGCGATGCCCTCCGAATACCTGCTCCCGTCTCGGAGTGACTCGGGGGTCATAGTCCATAGGGGTGCCGATGCAAGCCCCCAGTGCCGTAGCACGTAGGCCAGTCACGCAGGTACCCTGGGGGAAACAGTGTCCTGGAGGAGTCACCTATCCCGCTGCGAAAGGACCTCGTGCCGGAGCACTACGAACGGAGCCCCCCGGATTGGAGACGGCGATGGCTTTGTGGTAACGAGCCCATCCCGTGGCGGCGATGACTTTGTGGTAACGAGTCCATCCCGCTGTGAGGGGTCCTCGTGCCGGAGCACTATGAACAGAGCCCCCCGTGATTGTGACGGCGATGGCTTTGTGGTAACGAGCCCATCCAGTGGCGGCGATGACTTTGTGGTAATGAGTCCATCCCGCTGCGAGGGGTCCTTCTGCCGGAGCACTACGAACGGAGCCCCCGGAATGCTGCACACTCTAGAGAGTGGGTTGAAGCATGTTCCACATCCATGGCAGGGGCGCATGGTGTGGTGAATAAATATGATGCCCAGAGGCCTGTAACATGAATGTGGCGCATGGGCGTGGCTACGACTGTCGCGAGACCATACCTGGAATCGGGGGCACATGTCATGGAAGTTGGCGCACTGGCGTGGTGAAGTGTCTATGGTGCCTGGGGGCACGACATTGTGACAGAGAGCCTCGGGGCAGGGCCGTATCAGCGGAGTGAATCGTGGGCGTCGAGGAGTAAGGTGCCGGGGGCATCTCTGTGTTAATTGGGCGGCGCATGGGCGCAACAGAGTGCGTATGGTACCGGGGGCACGTGTCATGAGAATGGCGCATGGGGGCGGGGACGAATGTCGCGGAGACAATACTTGGTGCCGGGGGCACGTATCATGAGAATGGAGCACGGGCATGGCGACGAACATCGCAGAAACAATAGTTGGTGCCGGGGCACATCTTATGAAAGTGGTGCTGCGACGAACATCGCGAAGCCATACTTGGTGCTGGGGGCACGTATCATGACGATGGCGCACGGGCGCAATGATGAACATCGCGGAGCAATACTTGGTGCAGGGGGCACGTATCATGAGAATGGCGCACCGGCGCGGCGACGAACGTCACGAAAAAATACTTGGTGCCGGGGCACATGTCATGAGAATGGCGCATGGGCGCGGCGACGAACGTCGCAGACACAATACTTGGTGCCGGGGCACATGTCATGAGAATGGCGCAAGGGCGCGGCGACGAACGTCACGTAGCAATACTTGGTGCCAGGGGCACGTATCATGAGAATGGCGCACGGGTGCGGCGACGAACATCACAGAGCAATAGTTGGTGCCAGGGGCACGTATCATGAGAACGGCGCACGGGCGCGGCGACGAACGTCGCGGAGATAATACTTGGTGCCAGGGCACATGTCATGAGAATGGCGCACGGGCGCAGCGACGAACTTTGCGGAGATAATACTTGGTGTCGGGGCACATGTCATGAGAATGGCGCACGGGCGCGGCGACGAACGTCGGGTAGACAATACTTGGTGCCGGGGGCACGTATCATGAAGATGGCACATGGGCGCCTGTCGGGTGTCCCGAAGACGGTATGTGAGCTGAGTGTACCTGTCATAACAAGATAATGAATGCAACATGTAGTAATGACAAAGTTGGGAGTGATGGTATGCGGTCGTCGGACGACGGACGTCACGAGGTTGATGCACGACGGACGTCGCGAGGTTGATGGACGACAGACATTACGCGGTTCATGCACGATGGACGTCGCGAGGTTCATGCACGACGAACGTCATGAGGTTCATGCACGAAGTCCATAAATATCGCGGAGGTGCAAGGACTTTAGAAAACAAGTGCCCGCGAGAGCGAATGCCGTAGGCCAAAATTAGGGTAAGGTCAAGGCCACCACCCCTGGGGAGGCTGAGGCCGACCCCTTGGGAAGGGCGAGGCCAACCCCTGGGAAGGCTGAGGCCAACCCTAGGGGGTGGCCAATGCCAATGGCCAACTCCCATGAAGGGAGGCCAAGGCCACTCCCCCTTTGGGTGAACTTCGGGGGTGCCGACGGAAGGTGTTTCGATGGGCAATGATGAATCTGGAAGTTACGTTAAGACGAGCGTGTCGACGTGAATCATACCCCTGTGACGAACAAGGTGTCTAAGACACATACGAAGTGTATGAAGCGAACAAAGCGCGAAAGGGACTTTGCGCGAAGAGTGAACAATAGGGGGAGGCCAAGGCCAACCCCCCATGGAGGCCTAGGCCGACCCCCATGGAGGCCAAGGCCGACCCCATGGGGTTGGCCAAGGCCTTTGCCCTTGATCACGTTGCTCCGATTGCGCCGTCGGTCGAAGCTTTTGATGAAAAGGTGTTCGTGTGGTCTCGGTGTGACGGTCGCTCTAGCGTCAGTGACGTTGACGTAAAATAATTGGTGACTAAGTCGTGCGTGAGGCGTGTGAAGCAAAGAATGCACGTGACTTGGGCGCTCGCACTTTGACCGGTTCGAAGGGTTGAATACTGTACTTGTGCGAACGTGTCATGCAAAATGGGGCTCCAAGTGGACCTTTGAGTGAGACCAGAATAGCCTTCATGTTACTCAAAATGGGCCTTCATGCAAAAGGTGGATATGCAAGCATTGCAAAGAAACTGTTACTCTAAAAATACATTGCAAGCAAAAAAAAACAGAGTTCTATTCTTTGTCCACAAAGTTGGTGGTCCAAAGCTTTATTTGTGTTAAAGGGAGGACATAGTAATAAACTCAAAGAATGTTATCAACTTATAACTTAGGCCGGGCGTTTGATGGAGTATTTTTTTTTTTTTCAGTTTTGTAATCTGGAAAAAAATAAACGCCTTTGACGAACTGTTTTTGTTTTTTTTTCTTCAATTTAAAAAATCAGTTTTCAAACCAAAGTTGTTTTCAAAAACTTCAAAAATGAGTTTAAATTTTCAGTTTTGATTTTATTTTGAGGCCACCACCATCACCACTCTCCCACCGCCGGCAGCCACCGCCCACCGCCACTGTCCATCGCCGGTGACCACTGTCGGTGGCCAGCACCACCGCCAGTGATTGCCTGCAGCCAGCAACCACCACCGGCAGGCAGCTGCCACCCCAGCGGCCCGTAGCCACCGCCGGCGGCCGGCTATCACCATTGTCAGCCACCGCCACCGCAAACCACTATCAAAGAAAAAACTCAAAATAAAAACTGAGTAATCAAACAAAAAAAAAACTCAAAATAAAAGCCGGGTTATCAAACACTCACTTGTTTTTATAAAAAAAAAATTTTAATTGGTTTTGATTTTTCTTTTTTTGAACACAAAAAATCAAAACTGAAAGCGTTGTCAAATGAAACCTTAGATCGATACTCTTTCCTTTCAATATTTGTCCATATGGACAACTTATTCTCATTACACATTATGTTTTGTACTATAACCCATTTGGTCAGAAGCTTAGATGCCTATCGATGCGCGACTCTTTTCACTTTTGTGCACTGTTTGTTTCACGAAAAATGCTTCATAGAAAACATTTTCCGGAAAATGCTTTCCGAAAAAGTAATCTCCTGAAAATATTTTCTTGAAATTCATTTTCCTCTATTTGGACGACACCAAAAAATGATAAAACTACCTACGGTCCTATGCTAAAGATTCTATATAAAAAAATTGTATAAACATGATAAAATCCGATAAACGATACAACGTCCTTCTCCAGTTTACATTCATATTCTTAGCAGAAAAACAAGTACAATATAAATGTCACAGCATAAACGTAAATACAAATAAAAGTAAATAAAAGGCTTTCTAAACATCCCCCCTCCCCCACCCATGCTCCCTAAGATAATCATTCCACATTTCCTTACTATATAGTCCCTTTTCATTACCCATTCTCTATGTTCGTCCCACTCCTCCCGTTGAGTTGGCTCCGGTCCACTTTGCCATTGGGATTCTCTCTCGAATAACATCTCGAGTAATTTGGATCCATACCCATAATGTAGTTGTGAATGATACAACATGCAAGTACAATATCCACCTTTCTTTTGAATGACCAATGTGGAACAACATCTAACACGCGAAAACGCCCCTTCAATACTACGAAACCTCTTTCAAAAGTTGTTTGCAAAGAAGCATGGCGGAGGTTGTAAAGCTCTCCCTTATCTTGAGGTGGATGCTCACTAAACTCTTCCAAATGATAACGAACACCACGATAAGAACAGAGAATCCCATTTCTAGTACCATAACCAGATCTCCAAGATAGTATTTTTCTGCAAATATGAAAAAATATATATTACTTAAGGCAACTACTTGTTAGAAATAATTGAAATATTTCAACTTTTATTAATACCTTCAGGAACGCTTAAACCTCTCATCCTCAAAAGTGCATTACTTACAACACGAGAGTCATGCACACTTCCTTCCCATCCCGCTAGTACATAAGTGAATTTCCCTCCTTTGGAAATAAGACATTTTGTGTCGTTCCCTCCTTTGGACCACGAAACCTCCCTTGAATATATCTTGAGGGACCTTAGCACGAACATGAGTTCCATCTAGTGCCCCCACACGGTCCTATAATTGCACATATACACATTAATAATAGTTGAATAAAAGCATGTATTTCAAATGTTATTTCACGCCTACTACACATGATAACTAACATGAAAATACGGAGAAAAAAAAAAACCTGCAACTATTCCAGATTTTTGGAGGAGTAGAATCCTCAGGTTGTACAATAAGCTCTTTATACAACTATAATACTGCTTTGAGGACAATCTTGAAAGATCTATGGATTGTCTCGGTAGACATATGGAACCGTCACCTATCACCCGAAATCTTACGTTGTGTCCAAGTACGTGTAGACAAATTAGAACTTGTTCCCTAATTGACATGTTTGTAGTTGCATGAACTAAATTTTTCTTGGTTAGAAGATCACACAGTTCAAAAAATATTGAAGGCCTCATGTGTATTTGGCTTATGCAATGTCAATCACCTCTATACAAAATTGTGTTCATGTACCTCTCCCTCGCAACTCCATCATTAACACGGGGCTCCCTTGGTATATAATACCGATTCCCTGGCTGTTCTCTAGCACAGCAACTCCCACAGACGTAACGGAGGGAGCTGCACCCAATATCGCGGCACAAATGCATTTATTATCCATCTACACAACCATTTTAAAACAATTAGCAGATTTTAGGGAGCTTAGCACCGTGAATAAACTGCACAAAAACAAACCAAAGCTGCACAAATCACTAGAAAAAGGAAACAGGGGAAGAGTCACTTACCACATGCTAAGAGTCACTTACCACAGAATGCTATCTCAGCAAGTGCTACAATCCAAGAAGATGTTGTCTCAAACAAAAAATAAAACTACAGAAGTTGTTTTAATGTAGAAACAAATCGATTACTGAGTGCTACTTACTGAGATACTGATCATGAACTTATAATAACCATTTACAGCATATTATGTTTGAACTAGCTCTTCTTTGCCAAAATTTGCAGCAAACAATGATGAATGAGTTTTTTAAGAATGAAAATCATTGGCAATAGCGCATTAACAATTAAAAGTTGAACATACCTAATAGCTACACAAACATATACATACGCAAGGATGGTGAGATTTTACAATAAAGTACAGTGTACTATCCTTTCTTTTCTGTATCACATTAGATTAGGCCCATGTGTCATATAGCATTTAAACAAAATATCAAATTCTGCTGAGTAACGAAAATATCATATTCTTATTTCAGATTTAAAAGAACAACCAATTTATCTTGACATAGTGAAATACCTAGTAACGCATTGATGCAGAACCACTAGCCAAAAATGAAATCATATTTTTGCAGCCAAAATCCAATTATACTATCAGGGTAAATGTTAGAAAGCATATCCAACTCCTACATGTAGTTATCAATATATTGTTTTCGGTACAAAATTCCTACATCACTCACTAAAAACATCATCCCTTTTACTTGAAACTTGGAAATGTAGTAGAAAACAAAGATATAATTTTCTTTTACAAAAAGAAAATGATCCTAGTATGTAAAGTCACAATGATCTCGAGTTGCAACTTAAATATGAGTAGAAATAAGCACAAGAAAAAATTGAATGGCCTGGCAGTATTAAGTACCAGCAATAAAGTTAATTGACAAGTGCAAATTCGAAAAGGTCATTGGAGTACATACCATTGACATTCAGCAGCAAGATAATGACCACAAATATCCACAAATACCAACAGCAAGCAATAGGAACAGGTATACCATTAGGAGGAAAATAATGGCATTTATCTGTGGATACACAAAAATGTCACGAGGAGGTTTAAACTTGTTAAAATTGAACTTTGGGTTTCCCATGCAATGCGTCTGCAAGAGGACATTTAAACATATGTCAACTAAAACCACATATAGTGAGAGAAACTTCCATAGGACACCAACTCCCTTCTGTCAACTTACCGTAATGAAACCCAGCCGTAGTGCTACATAATCTGTTTTGATGACGGATCCATAAAACTGTTTAAAGAAGGAATGCTGAAACATTCACCACCAGTAATGCATTCAGGAAATGACTATTCGATATAGACAAAAGAATAAAAATATAACAGTAATTTAATGCGAGTAAAACTGCTGTGGATCAATGTTACTTTGTGTGATCAAAACATATGAGGTTTGTATTGCTACAATTGCGTCTAGACCAGTCCACACCAGAATGTGTTATCATATTCTTCCTTACGAAAAAGAATTCACAATTGAACTGTTATCTTTTAGTTACAGGATCCTCCCATAATGGTGACTTTTGCACCCACTCCTGCACCCTACCACACTCGATGCACCTAACTTTGTATTAGTGATGTTCCTAATATTAATACACTTACTTCTTTAAAAACTAAAAATGTTGGGAGGCCCAAATAACCCCTTGTATTGAATAGAGAATCTGGTCTTTGATCAAACGCTACTACTAGCATTGAGTAGTGAGTAGTGAGAGTCAACTAGAAAGCACTGAAACCATCCATCCAAAGCTCAAAACTCATCATTCTGCTATAAATATTCTCTGTCCTTCTCATTATCCCCCCTCTCCCTCCCACCATGAAAACACACAACCCAAAGCTCAAAACCAACAAACCACGCCAATTCCTCCATGAAAACACAATACCCAAAGCTCAAAACCAACAAACCACGCCAAAAGAGGAAAGGCGTCACCTTACATGTTAAACAAAGCCAAATTTTACAAGAATGGCATCTCAGATTCTTAACTCATAACATCAAAGCATAGCAGTACAGAAATATCGTAAGCTATAAAATAGCAATGAACCTACAAAAGAACACATGAAACTAACGACAAGAACCCAAATCTATTTCTAAATCCAATTAACAAATCATTATGAATTCACAAGATTTTCCATCAAAAATGGAATAAAAGATTAAAAAAATTTAAGAGGCGACAATAGATCGGAGGGGCTCAGATCTATTAGTGAAGAAGAAGATCAAATACAGTGAAAGAATGAGATGGTACAAACCTAAAGGAAGGGAAGGTAGCGGTGGCAGAGACAGAGGAGGCAGGGACGACAGTGGCAGAGGCGGCAGCGGTGTGTAGGAGCGATGGAGTTGGGCTTCGGGAGAAAAATGACGAAGAGAAAACCGACAGGACTTACCCTTTTGGAAAATGACTTACGGTCTTAATTGTGGGAAATCGTTTTTCAAAAATTGTCTTGTCCTTTTATGTTACGTAAACATTTTTCGCAAATAATTTTTCCATGAACACGCCAACACGAAAGATACAGAAAACATTTTCTGAAAAATATTTTCCCTAATATAAATAGGGCCTTGAAATCAGATTAAAATTATAAGTTTGTACTTTAGTCTTCTCTAATTCCGAATATTTTGTTTCTTTGGGGCAACCGTTTTGTTGTTACACATTTTCTCTTAAGCCTTCACATTCTCTCTCCTAAATTTTCTAATAACCGATCCAATCTCTTTTTATTTTCTCGTCATTAAAAGATGCTAAATACAGGGACTATTTGGTAAAATTGAAATTGAAGTGCTTAAAAGTTAAAGCTGAATTTGTAGAACTAAAAACTTTAAACTACTATTTTTAACACTAAAAAATAGTTGACTTATATGATAAACCAAAAGCAGATGATTGCATATATTCCATTTAAAGAAGGTCCATTTTCTACCATAATTATAATTCTATGCATGCATTTTTTTACTTTTTATTATGAAAACAGTGTTAGTTGAGTTGGTGGTGGTGGTTGCAGTGGTGATGGGATAATAATAGTGATGGTTGTAATGGTACGTGAAGATACGGTGTTGATAATTGTAACAGTGGCATCAAGCGACGATATGGTGGTTATAGTGCCAGTTTTAGTTTGGTGGACATGAAATAGTTTGGCAGATGTGGAAATTATGGTGGCTACGGTGGTGTGGTGGAGGTGGTATGTTCTCGTGGTGATATGGTGTTGCTTGTAGCCATGGAGGTTGTAATGGCGCGGTTAGGTCGTGCTACTTGTGTTGGTGGAGGCAAAAAGAGCATAATGGTTGTTGTGGTGGCCCTAGTCTTATGGAAGTAGTTGCACTAGCAAATTGATTACAGGCGGCATCATAGTAATCATTCTTATTTCAAAGAGAAAGTTTGATTTAATAACTTTTAACCACGTACTTAAAACGAAGCGATAAGTATTAAGTAAGTCCTTTGAGACTTAAAATTTTGGTCTATGTTTGGTGGGAATTAATTTTGTAGGTGATATAAAGGTAAGCATTATCAAATATACTAAATTTTTAATCATTGAAGAATTAAAGTTTTAAGCACTTAATTACATTTTCCAAGTATCCCTCTCATTTCTTCTTATGTCTCACTTTGTTCTCTTTTTCAGAACCCTGCGTCTATGGAGCTATCTCGCTATTTCTTTTGGCGTGCCATCAAAGTATGGTTACGCCTAAAGTTCTCTATCTGGCTATGCATCTCTCAACTTTTGCCCCTACAATCTTTTCATGTATCTATGCTAGCGTATTTCATGAAAGCTTTATCCCTTTTGACTTAACTGTTCAGCTCAATCTAAACCTTGGTTTGGTCATTCCTCATATTTTGAATCATTACTATTGTGGACAAAAACTGGAGGGATGGAGGGAGCTTATGCATGGATTTGCACAGCAAAAAGAAGACAAAATGATGCAATCGAAGGGGATCCGATAGGAAATCTCCGATACCTAAACCAAAATACGAAGATGGAGGGCCTAATATATGAAAGGGGGAGTTCTGAACATACATTTTCCCAAAGTCTGTCAGGCATATGTTCATGGGTAGAAGCTACCTTCTCTTAGTGGGAGATAGTTAGCTAATCATTGTACAAAGCATGAGGAAGGATCCTTGTCAGGTTATGGGAATAATAGGTAGATTAGAAAAGAGTTCCGATCTGGGTAGAAGTATTGATAGCCATAGTGTGGTCACCACGTGATATGTGTCGCGCTATTAAAAAAGGCGTATTTTTTCCCATATCATTTGTCCCATGCCATGTTCTTTCAAGGAAAGAATGTGGAAGGTATCTAGACCTTCTCACTATAAGAAAAACTAGTTATGCCTACGGTATAGTACCGTAGGCATAGGTGCCAAGTACCGTAGGCATAGCCTATGCCTATGGTACTATACTGTAACCGTAAGTGGCGATGCCCTAGATCTATGCCTACGGCGTTGAAGGTTATCCTTACGGTTATGTCGTAGCCTACTTACCTATGCCGAATTCGTATCAACCCACATATAGCGACGGTTCTTGGGGTATAAGCCTACGGTGTAACCGTGAGGATAAGTTTAATTTTTGAAGCCCATGCCTACGGATGGTACCGTAGCCATAGATTTACCCTATAGATACCCTAAGATATACCTACGGTACATTCCGTAGGCTAAGGTAAAAGTGTGGTCATTTTTTTAATTTTTTTATGCCTTTCCCTACGGTTTAAACCGTAGGGATTGATGTGCAGAAAAAAGAACCCAAACCTATACCTACGGTTTATACCATAGGTACATGTGCTCTCTCATTATTTTTTTCAATGCTGAATTTTGTTTCATCACAATAACCTGCAAATACAATTCAAATATCATAAACATGGTTTACAACTGAAATATTATAAATATGTTTTGCAATTGCATAGAAAGTGCAATGTTATATATCAAAAATCTTGTGCACCAAATTCCATACAAAAGTGTCAATTTCACTACTTAATTTCAAAAGCCATCATAAAATCTCCATATCATAATCCTATCCTAGCTAGCTAGTACTATATGTACATCCACCCACGTTGGTTGCGAATCACTAACAACTCATGGGAACTAGTCTTCATTCGCCGGGCTTGCATCATGCTCCTCACCATCATAACCATCCTACGAAATGAAGCAAAGCATGTGCATCATCAACATTCAATCAACAAAAGCCAGTAGGAGCATGCACGTTATGTTAATATTTGCAAAGAACAAACAAAAATAAGAACAAGGGATGTATTTATAGGATTAGGACTAGGCAAAAAAAGCAAACTCAAAACAGGAAAAAGATATCAGTCTCCGATTGCTCAAGACATCTCTTTTCAACTGAGAAACAAAACAAGATGCAAGTAAGAACTACTAACTTAACTGCTAGCAGATTACTGTGCCCAGAAATCTATAAGAAATGGGATAATCAATCTCAAGAGTCCCTCTATTCCTTTGTCATAACTGTTTATTACTTGGCCAACTTCGATAGGCATAGCATTGCAATACAATAGTCCCAATCAAATTCTATGTGCTGGACATTTTTGTTAAAAAAAAACCACATATTCTTCATCACTTTTATTTACTGATCAATACATGTCTATTACGCCTACCTAGATACCATAGTGGAATCAGTACAATTGTGTAATCTTCTGCTGTGTATATAGGTATAGAAAGCATAAGCAGCTCACAAAACAGCCCAGAAAATACAGTTGCAATTATCCTCCCACCATCTACCATTCTTAACATGCTGTTTCTCTGGAGCTACACCGACTTTCGCGAATGCAATTGTCTTCGGCACGATGGGGAAGGTATAGGCTGCTATGTCTCTATTTGGTTGCCAAGAAAATGATATAATGACATGACATGTACTACTGTGTCCTCCAGTTTACAGAGAGAAGTTGCTTTATCTCTGTCGTCCTAAATCCTTCTATTTCCTACAATTTTAAGGCAACCAAGCAAAAACTCTCTTTTGTCCTAGTTCCTTTATGTCTGTTTATAGAACCCTCTAACAGCAGATGCAGTATGATGCAAGGTGCGTGCCTCAAATCAACATACCCTTAGAAAGAGCAGTTTAAAGCTCTAACAACAGTTTCACTTGGCATTGACGAAGGTTATCGAGAGGCCTACCAAGGCCAGATCCTGAAGATCTACTCAGCTTATGAACCTGTCATCGGTCAAAGGCCAGCTTCAACAATAACTCAATCACAATACCAGTTTACAAGACCACCAAAAACCACTTTCCAAATCAACCCCAGAGAAGTAATTACAGATCAAACTACTGAAAGAGGAGAGAGGAGAGAGAAAGTGAGACTCTTCCAATCCAAAGATTTTTACACAAATTTTGTTGTGACCACATATGTCATGGCAGAGGCATTAGGCTTCCAGAGGCATCAGCATACTAGCCGTTTAGCAGTGGAGAGAGAAGACATGGTGAGTGACCCCTTTAGGTAGCCTTTTAAGCTGTTGGTTCTTGACCAAATGATTAGTACAACCAGCCCTTTAGTCAGTTGCTATGAACCTAAAGTTCAAGGCATTCGGGTTGTTGGTGGAGACGAAGTGGAAAGAGATCAGCACAATGAATAGAGAGCAACAAATCTATCAATTTTTAAACAGTGATTTGGCACCAATGGATTTAAAAATTTCCTTGTCATCTACTTGTTTGGGTTTCGATCAGTTAGATAAGATTTGGTGGTGGTATTAATGGTGAATCCTGAGTAATAAGATCTAGAACATTTAGGAAATAAAAAGTTCATTACACATATAAGAAGTAATATTAAAACCTGTGCTTGAACCCTCTTCCTATGTCGCTGAACCCTCGACTTGTGAATCATAAGCCTCCGCCAATGAACCATCAGCTTGTGAATCTTGGTCTTCAGCCCGTGGTGTATCAGCCGTAGCCTGTAACTGTCGTCGTCGCCATCCAGCCATGTGAAAAGATTCACTACATGTAGGGCAAGCATTAACTCAAGTACCAACCGATACAATTGCAATACACATATGGAATGCATGTGTAGTGATATATATTAACATTAGACATCAAATGAGTCAAAACAGATAATTTCAACAAAATAATTCACAACCATTAACCCCCGAACAGAGATATGTATCCCTCAACATAATTTAAGTACCCATAAGTTAAGATTCCTACATGAATGCAGCAAGATATCATTTAGCAGTTTATGTTGATCATGGGCGAGGATGCAGCAGCTGACCTTATATCTAACTCATTATTTTACATTTTCAATTGGGAGCAATGGCTTACATTACCTACCCTGGACTTTTAACTAGTTCTTAGCGCAGATTATGGTGCAGCATATAAATATGATGACCTATATGTTTTTACAGATATAGCATTAGGACTTTTGAAGATTGTTTTATAAATATAGCATCAAGTCCAAACTATAAGCAATTCGCATAATGGCATCAAATTTAAAAGCTCAGCTTTCTATTCAATATTCATGTACATGTAAAAAATAGTACGTGAATTAAACGTACCTACAATTGAGCCCAAATGATCTGAAGCCCCACTTTTAATAGACCCAACCACACGAATGTATTTTCACTATCGAGCCCTGCCAAAAAGAACCTAGCATCTTTTAAATTCCGTATGTATGTGGCACTGTTTTCAGTCATTGTAAGCAATCTCTCTTAACCCAGGGCATTATCTTGAACATTTTGTGAATTAAACTGGAACTTGACTAAGAAATGATCTTTAATAAAGCAAGTTACCTGGAACTGCTCAACCAGCTGAACATAAGCATGATGTGTTACAATTATATCACCAAGATTTAAACAAATATAAGAGGTTGTAATTGCGTGACTTTTTTGTTTTTTTGGGGGATGGGGGCGCGTGCTACGGTACAAGTATGCAGTCATTACAAGCCACAACACATGGGGGGTAATCTAGAACTCCACTACATTTTTCCCTGAAAAGATCTTTTATAGAATTGTTGCTAATTTGATACATAATGTTTCTCCACTTTGATCTACGACACTATTTGTTTTCATTTGGATGTGGAGTTATTTCTGCTTTATCCTAACAATTTGCAAAGGATATATAATAGGGACCAAAATTATAAAGCAGAAGGAGTACAAAAATGAACGATAGTAAAACATGATTAATTTATTTGACTCAAGAAACATTTTTGCATTTTCACAAATGGTTTTTGACTTCAAACTAAAAGTTACAGCAAACTCTATTGATCTTTTGCTTTCATAAATTTTGCATCAAACAGCTAATACGCCAAGAAGGTCTTTAACTTTTGCCTTCTAGCAGTACAAGTTTATTGAAACAAACACCATAAATTATAGTAAAAGGGTCACGCTCATACAGGCTTGCTGAAAAAAGACAATCAAATTGGAGTACAAGGGTCACCCTCGTACAGGTACTGATGAATAGGAGGATGGCACCAGCCTACAAAAGGAAAATCCAAACATGGCTTCTCTCCTTTTGTGAGAAGCCATGAACCCTAAAACAAGTTTGTGCTTGCTAGTTTAGCTCAATCGACAGGCTTTCTCTCCTTTCGTGAGAATTTCCTATGCATATTCGAACTTTAACCAACATAAATATAATCATTCTCCTTTTTTAGGTAGGATCTTGCTGGGCTTTTGCAGCTGTTGGAGCTATGGAAGGAATCAATCAGCTCATAACCGGTAAATTGATCTCGTTTTCAGAACAAGAAATAGTGGACCGTGACACAACTGGCGAGGACTTTGGCTGCGAAGGCGGAGAGACATAAACTGCCTTTGAATACATAATGCGCAACCATGGCCTTACTAACGAAAGCACTTACTTCTATGTGGCCATTGATATGGAACGTGCAATGTCATGAAAGAATGCTCCCATGTAGCTAACATCACTGGTTATGAAATGGTGCCTGCAAATAATGAGTCTTCATTGTTGTTGGCCGTGGCTGACCAACCTATTGTTGTTTCCATTGAAGCTGACAATTTGATGTTTTACGAAGGCGGTGTCTATTCGGGTGATTGTGATACTGACTTGGACCACGTTGTTACCGTGATAGGGTGTGGAACAATAGCGAATGGTACACTTAAGAACTCGTGGGGCATCGGGTGGGGCAAGAACGGATACTTCCGACCAGAAAGGGATGTTGCTGCCAAGGAAGGTCTATGTGGCATTGCTATGGAGGCATCTTATCCAATTGTTTAAATCGAAACAACTTGACTTCCCATAATAATGGTCTCAACAATTCATATTACTTGAGAATTCATGTTGTTGAAATCGCTTGTGATCTCAATGCTTGTACATGTTTCGTATTTTATTTCAAGAAGCAGATTCTTTGCCTTTTATAGGTAAAATTTTGTTCTTCCAAGTTGGAAAGGTCCCATAATTGAGCTCATACTTGAGTCATTTTTATTTTTTTTTGGGTACTTCTATTGTTGTTCAATGGAACTCTAGATATTCACGATGAACGTTTCATGGTATGTTTCACAGCAATAGCTGGTGCTATTTATATAGGCTCTTCTTGTCTGCTAACAAAAATCCAGGCTATCATCACTAACAAATGAGAAATTACACTCCGTAGTGTCAAAAGTTCTGGATGTATCATGCAATATTTGGCAACTTATTTGCAGGAAAAAGAAGCAAAGAAATTGGTTATGATCACTCATTCTACTAAGTTCGAGAAAAGAAAGGCACATTGCAAGAAGCTGCTGCTGGCTTCAAAAGATAATACAATTAATTCTTAGAGATTTTGCATTATGAGTCCTATTCAAAAGTAGCAGGTCCATGGATATTCTGTGAAAGATTTCTCTATTGACTATGAAGAAGAGCTAGCTTGGCTATATTATACCATGGCGCGCACTTTCCTTCAACTTCTATATCAATGTTGCATCTGTACTCTGGCTCATGGCCTCCTAGTAGAAGATCGTATCTTTGTGGCTCATAGCAACCCACCCTACTCTTCTCCCTTCCCACTCTGGGGTAAAATTCACATTCATCAATTTCATAGAGAAAAGCATGAGAATCTCAATATGCTATCAACAAAACTTAATCTAACAGCAACAACTAAGAAGTTCAGTGGTCAAAATACCTGGAGAGAACTGGCATTCAAATAAAATTATTATGCAACATGAAATGGGCAATCCTAGAATGCAGCTTGTCGAAAGCTTCGTCCAAACAACATCCAATGCTTCATGTTGCAAAGCATACTTGGAGATGAAGGAAGGATAAAACAGGTGAAGTGCAGTCATATTTCGTATCCAGCTACATTTTTTTAGGCAGTACATCTCCATTATTTATCATTCAAAAAGAAAATAGCTGACATGATGTAAGTGCAGTCCGATTACAAATTGGCATCTGTAGCAGATTGAAAATTATATATTCCTAAAGCAAAATATGCTGAGATGAATTATGGGCAAAAAGAACGCAAATCTAATACAAGACCTACATACTCCCCTGTTTGCATAGATACAGAACTTCACCAAAACCATCTAAAAGTACAAGCAAAAATACTTCAATTAAAATTAGATAACAATGAAATTCTTCAATTAAAACTAGATAACAATAAACACTTTGTAATGAAACTTCTGAAAGTCTACTAGACAAAATAAACTTGCCAAAATCGATAACCATGTAGACTTAATGGACATCTAATTTATGAAAACTTTGGACAAGCTTTTGCAATTCTAATAACTCACAACTATAGAAAACATACCAAGCAACAAGATATACAACAGTATTATGACAATTCAACAAGAGATACACCAGTATTATGCAAGAGATACACCTCTATTACATTCAAACTTTATTATGACAAGAGATACACGTATTTTAGACAGAAACTTTGTGATTGAGTTAGAAAATCACAGGGACACCAACATATTTTCAGGGCAATCCTATGAACCACAATCATAAACATATAACTTCTCTACCAAATAACCCTCAATTCATCGCATCATACTCTAATTATCGCATACCATCATGTAAGAGCAGAAGAAGATAGGATTCAACTTAGCCACAAAATATTGTATGGTGTGAAATCAAAATAAAAAGAAAAGGGGAAAAAGATATAGAATAAATTCAACAGATATAGTTGCGTTGTACCAAAGCGAGAGCAGAAGAAGATATAGAATAATTATGAGAAGAAGATAGTTAGTATGGTGCCAGAGTATAGTCTTGAGTGATCAATAAAAGAAAAGAGAAGAAGATTGTCATACCTAGAAGTTTTCACATCTAATTGTCCCAAGAGATTTCGATTGCAAATTAACAATTGCGAATTTATGCCCGGGAGAATCCAATTGGCAATTCATGAGCACGAAATTCTCCCGCCCGATACTCGACCCCTATTTCGACGGTAAGCAACCGGTGGGATTGCCCTTGCAATCACCAAATTGCATCCGCTAGATTCATCAGTAATTGTCCACCCAATTCCCATGGTGAGCACCCTCGCGATTGCCGCTCCAATTTGAAGCAGCAACAAGGGCCACGGTGCATTATTAATTGTAGGTATACAGGACTTGCACCTACGGTCCCTTCTATAGCATAGGCCTTTTTGTCACCATAGGCCAATTTTGGTGTAGTGTCATAGGCGCGATCGAAGTTAGATGTGTTTTATGTAGAGCATGATTTCAATCTAGAGACATTGTTACAATGATGACAGTGACCTGAAAACTAGTTTTGTATGGGTGTCCCACATTGGTTATTAAGAGAAAGTCATAACTTAGTCCAACTATATAAGTTGTCTTGTCCCACATTGGTTATTTAGAAAAAGGTCAACTCCGAGCTCTAAATAAATATAAGTGATCTTGTATTGTTTTGGGTTAAGAGAGAAAACTTTCATAAAGAGTGGGGTAGGATTTTGGTTGTAACACTGTTGAATAGTGAAATTGAAATCTGGTCATACTCTAGAGACTAGTCATATTAGCGAACCTCGTAATTCTCGTGTTGTGTATTTATTTTATTTTTTAAATTTTTTATTTTTTTGTTCTTCAATATATTGATTGTAGTTAATGCGTTTTTGTAACAAGATGTCTTCAACCGTCGCTGCTGGTCATACCAATTTGATCAAGCATCGAGATTCAGGCACAGAAAAGGGGCGTAATCTGTGCGAATGAGACCGTGCGCTAAAAGTAGCTTTTAATGGGCTTTTAAGGACTAAATAGCATTCATGAAAAATTTGAGGGAACACGTGCTCGGTCGCCATGCAGAAAATTAGGGCCTACAACCCGCTACTTGGCCAGGCGAGTAGATAACATAACCCACTTGGAAAGCACGTCTGGTCGGCTGACCAATTTAAGTAAAGCTCATTAGAAGTACGTCTGACGGTCATGACGAACAGAGGACATAGGCCTCCACAGAGACCATATGCTTAGCATGATGAGCAGAAGGCGAAGGCCATGACAGAGCTCGTCTATTCAACGTGATGCGCAGAGGGCAGCGGTCATGGCCTGCTCGACCTGACGAGCAGAGAGCAAAGTCATGTTGGAGTATCTGCTCGGCATGACTAATAAAGAGCTTAGCCCCTGATGGAGCTCATCTGCTCAGTGCTACAAGCAAAAGCACAGGTCATGATGGAGCTCACCTACTCGGCATGACGAGCAGAAAGCTCAGCCCCAATGAGCATAGAGCATTAGCTCATGAAGGAGCACATCCACTTGGCATGACAAATAGAGAGCTTTTGCCCATGATGAAGCTCATCAGCTTGGCGCACTAACATAGAGATTTTATGGCTATTATGCTCGCCGAGGATTATGTGACTCCTTCAAAGAGGAGAGCGTTGCTCGTTGGAGGCTTTAGCATTTCCTTGAGGAAGGAGTGCAGGTGCTCTGTCACGCTTTCGTGACTCATTAAAAAAGGAGCACGTTGATCATGGAGACTTTTAACATCTCCTTGAGAAAGGTGTGCGGGTGCTCTAAGAGGCTTACGTGACTCCTTGAAAAAGGCATGAGTTGCTTGTTCATGGCTTCGGTATCTCCTTGAGAAAGGAGTGCAGGTGTTAAATGAGGCTTACATAACTCCTCAAAAAAGGAGCTTGTTTTTTTGGAGGGTAAAGCATCTCCTTAAAAAAGTACTAACGCTCTTTGAAACTTACGCGACTCCTTGAAAAAGAGTACCTTGAGAGGAGGAGGCTTATGCAACGCCTTAATGGAGTGCGTTTACCCAGTTAGGTCGAGGTTTGATTCAGGGTACGAACGTTATCTCCCGCCCGTCGCCAATTCAGTAAAGTTTGCACATGGAAATATGTGTAGTCATGTTACACATAGGCCATCTTGAAGCAAGTGAAAGGTCACCAGATCTGCGCCATTGGATGAATAGGCGCCCAAATATATAAGGGCGATCCCCGTACTTTCGCTCAATTCATTGCATTTCAAATCAGAAGGAGAGATCTCTTACTTAGAGAGATTTTGAGAGACAGAAGGTCTTCTGAAGGGGAGCCAACAAAGAATTTGGAGAGATTCCGAAGTTCTTCCAACTTCTTTAATCTTCAAGTTTTGATTCAAAAACATGACTTCTTCAAGTAGTGAGCATGTTTCTAAGTCTAGTGACACTACTAGGAGTATACGGGTAGAAAAAAATTTCGATCCCATGGCCTTCGACATAGATGTGGCCTTAGGCCCATTCATGCGTCCTTGTATGCCATCGACTGTGGAGACTTTGGCCGCGAGGGCTACCTTTTTATGCTCATACACTTAGGGGTAATTTGAGTACTATTCCCAACCTATCTTGGCTACACCTATAGGCCCACTGGGGGTCCCAATTCTCATGACAGGTCGGCACATTCAATGGTCAACTTTCCAACGCTCACAGACCGGTCAAAGCGTTACATAATCAAGTCACGTGCATTTTTCCTTCATGAAGCAACCTTGGTGTGCCTTCCCCCTAAAGGGTGTCGGCCACCTACCTTGACGACCATCGTTCGCGGTCGCGGGCCGTAGCCTCGATGACCGTCGCTCGCCGCCACATTCCATAGTCTCGACGACCGTCGCTCGTCATCGCGCTCCGTCGTCGGGATGACCGTCGCTCGCCGCCACGCGCCGTCCATGCAACGCTCGCCATCGCCCGTACGCCAGCTCTGCAACTCCCGGTGCCCCCGCGCGGTCTTCGCGACTCTCGTTGCCCGCGCGCCAGCTCTGTGACTCTCTTCTCTCGCACGCCGTCTCTGTGACCTTCGTTGCCCGCATCAGCGGGATAGCTCCGCGACTCCCCGTCACCCGCGCGCCTATCTCGCGACTCCTATTGCCCTGCGCCGTCTCCGCGACTCCCGTCGCCCGCGTTCCAGCTCTGCAACTCCCATTGCCCGTGCGCTTCTTCGTGACTCCCGTCGCCCACGGCCAGCTCCACAACTCCCGTCGCCCGCGCGCTATCTCCACAACCTTCGTCGCCTGCGTCAGCATGACAAACTCCGTGACTCCCGTCGCCCGCGCCCGAGCGTCGTCTCTGCAACCTTCGTCGTCTGCTCCCGCACACCACACTCTCACACTACGCCGCACCGCTGATACAGTCGTGCCCCGAGACTCTCTGTCACAATGTCGTGCCCCCGAGCACCATACACACTTTATCGCGTCCGTGCACCACTTCCATGACATGTGCCCCAGACACCAAGTATGGTCTCGCAACAGTCGTCGCCATGCCCATGCGCCACAATCAATGTCTCGTGCTGTAGGCACCGTGCCCATGCGCCACAATCATGTTACAGACCTCCGGGCATCACACTTATTCACCACACCATGCGCCCCCACCACGGACATGAAACATGCTTCAACCCATTCTCTGGAGTGTGCAGCATTCTGGGGGGCTCCGCTCGTAGTGCTCCGGCACTAGGACCCTTTACAACGGGATGGGCTCACAACCTTAAAGCCATTGCCGTCACAAGCACCGGGGCGCCGGCACGAGGACCCCTCGCAGAGGGATGGACTCACAACCTTAAAGTCATCGTCGCCATGGGATGGGCTCACAACCTTAAAGCCATCGTCGTCACAAGCACGGGGGACTTCAGCACCAGGACCCCTTACAGCGGGATAGGCTCATTACCATAAAGATATCGCCGTCTTCATTCTGGGGGGTTCCATTTGTAGTGCTCCGGCACGAGGACCCTTCGCAGCGAGATAGGCTCGTTACCACAAAACTATCATCACCTGGGATGACTTGCTTGACACTAGGCACTGAGCTGCGACCATGTCCACTCACGTTACCAGTGATCGTCTGCGCCCCCAGGACAATGACCCCCGGGTAATTCTGGGACGGAAGCAGGTCTTTGGAGGGCATCGCGCCTAGTCCGTCTGGCAGTTGGTCATAGGGGCAACCCTCGCCGCTGTCAGGTTTTCTACGTGTCTCTTGATGCACTTGTGGGATTCAGTAAGGGCTTGGACCGGTGACTGGGGCAACGGGCTTACTCTGATCATGCCGTCACGGTGTCTTCAGTCTTCTCATATAGGTAGAGAGATGCTGTGTGGGGCAAGGCAGTACGAATTTGGGAACCGACAGTCCGATAGAGAACTGGTATTTGTGGACCCCCTGGTGACGTGTCACTCCCAGGGGGTGACACGTGTTAGCTGATGACACATTGATGACACCGGCATACTTTTCTCTATAAATAGGGGACCTTGGAATCATTTTCAAGAAAACTCTTTTATTTGTCATTTTACTTTCTCTCTCTAAAACTCATTCTCTCAGTAATTCTAGAGAGAAACACATTTGGACACCTGACATCGGACTCTTGATGCTACACCCCTGATGCTGACCCTAGCTTGGATTATCGGTCGCCGGCCCTATTTGTCTTCGTCTTGTCTGCGCAGCACTGCCAGCCCTCACGGCCTGTTTGGAGAGTCTTGCTCTCAGCCCTTACTCTGTCTTTACTCTCTCACATTGCATACTTGAAAGTTGATTCGGACTGTAACCTTTGTGGCACCTCCGCATAGATACGAACCCATTTTTCTTGGCATCAAGTACTTATGACCTTAAAGTCTTGAAGGAGCACTAACAGATTCCCAAGTATGTTTTGTGGCTACGCAATGAAGAAGTGTCGGCTTATATGTGCACAATAGACCAAATAGCCCTGTATGCTGACATGTTCTGTATTGGCTCTAGGGTGCCTGTTGTCAAAATGCTCAATAGATATGACTTTGCACCTAACCTATTATCCCTGCATGCTTGGAGATTTCTTGCCCTTTTCATTTATCAATGCGTCGCCTTGGCTTAGAACCTAGGACTATAGTACCTAGGTACTTCTTTACTATCTATACCATTATAAAGCAGGTGGGTTGGTACTTCCTTATTGGGTGTCTTAGAGCGCAAGTCAACCTTATTCCAAACCCACTTCTATCCTATCAAAACTGTAAGGACAGATTTCTATTCATCAAGCTTCCAAAGGGCTTGCATGGGGGCATTTGCAATGAGTGGAACCCAGAGTTAGACACGAGGTCATGCAACAGGTTGAAAGATGAGTTAAGCAAGGATCTTGAGATCTCGAGCATATTGCACACCTTAAAGCAAAGTGATCATTCTCATGATAGCATTCATCTCTCCATACTGATCCCATCACGGGTGCAAACAGGATAGTGCAAAACGAAGCAATGGTAAGTTCTTAACCCTATCTGTTTCTTCTACATCATTTCCAGAAAGTGCTAAATTTTATTTTTGTCGGCATTGTCCCAGGTTCAGATTGGAGTCAAGAAGCTTCTAACGGTTAAGCGGCTTCTAGAAGAGGAGAGGAAGAAGTTCCTTGTAGCCGAAAACCTCGGAATGAGTCTGAGAAGAAAGTTGCGAACCTTAACACAAGGGTCTATAATCTTAAGAAGGCCATGGCTTGTTTGGTGCAGTGCTTGGAGGCTAAGGAGGCACTGGCAGCCGCACGGGGGTGGCAGCATTTATGCAATCTCCTACTCACTAGGTCGTGCTAGCGCGTGAGCGCCTAATCGGGGCCTTTTTAAAGTTCTCTTTTCTAGTATCAAACTCGGGAAAAGGCCCTTCTTAGATGTAAAAATAGTGCAAGTCCGATAGCGCTAAAGCATTTCCTTAATTGGACTCTAGCGTTTTCTAGGGCAAGTTCATGGAACAAGTGGAGATTGAGCGTGCACTCACCGACATACAGTCCTTCCTCGTGGTCGGCCGAGCAATCACATTGCCAAGCTCTAGAGGGAGTCGCAGAATCTCCCAGGGAGCCAACAGTGAAGTAACCTGAATAGCCGAGCAAAGTACAACCAGTTGGCAAAGACACGACTGAAGAACAGTACATAGAGGGGTAGGTTTAGCCTGTAGAGCGTTAGCCTTTTGTGTGCTTAGCGTTGAACCCCCTATTGAGTTATCTAGTTGTCAGTGAAAAAAATGTTTCGACTAAGAGCAGTATTCAACTGAACTTTATTGCATAAAAAGGCCGCTTGGGCGATTACACTGCCATGACCTTTAAGGCTGAACGTCTGAACGTAACTAAGCAACATAAACTTAAGTCTAGCCCTTGTCTATTCTAGGATAGTAACGAGCGAGACAGACTAAATTGGGAGGAACCTACTATAAAATTCAAAATTTTCGGAACGTTAACACTCAATCGATCATATATACTAAGGCCATATAACCCTCAAACTCAACAAATTTCGTACCACCGACCAGTCAGAGCAACTTAATCATTGAATAATATAGTACTCTTAGTGCAAAGTAATAATTAAAACATCAAGTCTTAGTCAAAAATTCTAAATAGCAATATTTACCCACGCAAAGGTTTTAATGATTAAGACAAAAACTTAAATTCTCTTTCCCTCTCTCGGCTCTAACCCATTGTTGGTTATAACCTGCACAAAGAAATTCAAACAAGAGTGAACTTTTGAGAACTCAGTAAAGTCGCTCAAAAGAAGGGATTATAAAATGATTCATAGATGCAATTCAATGATGGTTTTTCAAGAGTTTCAAAATGATCATAACTAGTTCAACCAAATATCAATACAATTTTTAGATACGATGCAAATAATCACAGATACTATCGAACATGAGTGACTGTAAAGCCACAGAGACAGTGCAGGATAATCACTTAACAAAACCACAAAGGCGATGCTCATTAACACTGATAACTACATATGCGTATGTACACAGGCTAGTCCATCAAGGTACTAGACTACACCAATACACCAGTCAGTCCATCAAAGTACTAGCTCACACCAATACACAATAAATCCTCCAACACACACCAACTCCTGTCAAAACACACCAATGCAGAATGCCACACTTACATTGATATGGTAAGCAAAATGAATAGCGTAAATATAATTTTGTGTACAAAATTTTCAAATATAACTTTTTTGTACAAAATTTCTCTTGATTACGATACTCCTTATATGTGAGATGCATGAATGCGACATATTTTGAATTCGATGGTTCGCTTCAAGCGAATACGAATAAATCGTAATTTTCAAAACCATTGACATGATGCTTAAATTCCCAACCTTAATTCTAACAAAATATATTGAAACTTAAACATACTCATAGCGTTTAAATAGAACTCATCCGGCCTTACCCGGGTTACTGAACTAGTAAATCAATATATATAATAGAGGAAGCGTTGTCCATTGTGGAAGCGGCACATAACCTTTTTTCGGCATTTTTTTCCTTTTTATCCCTTTTAATTACGTGACACGTCAACTTTGTTCAATTTTGTGGCACGTCATCAACTTTGTTTTGGTATTTCATTCCTTTTTTACCTCTAGTTATTAAGTTTCACGTGCATCATGACTCTTTATTATATCTTATTATTAAAAAATTCGGATGTATTATTAACATAAATTTAGTTGATTTTATGAAAGTAAAAAAATCAATTCTATGTATTCTAAAACTTTACCTAATCAACATATTAAGACTTAATTTTGAGTATTAACACCTCGAAAATACTTTAAATAACAAAATAAACACTCAAACATAAATTACACATCATCATGTTTGTTTTGGTGTTCTATTCCTCCTTTACCTCTACTTATTAAAATTACACATGTATCATGACTCTTTAGTATAACTTATTATTAGAAATCCAGAGGTATTATTACCATAAATTTAGACCTTATAAGAGTATAAAATCTCTTCAACATCTTCTAAAACTCTACTTAATCAATGTATCAACATATTAAGACTTGATTTTGACTAATAGCACCTTAAAAATACTTTTATAACAAAGTAAACACTCAAACATAAAGAAAACATAAATTACAGGTCATCCTGTTTGCTTTGGTCTTTTATTCCTCCTCTACCTCTACTTCTTATAGTCACACATGTAGCATGCCTCTTTATTATAACTTATTATTGGAAAATTCGGAGGAATAATTTCCATAAATTTAGTTGACCTTATAAGTGTAAAAATGAATTCTACACTTTTTAAAACTCTACATAGTCAATGTATAGTGTCGCAAAGGAGGGAAGCGACCTTAATAAGTGATACATACTAAAATATCAGAAACTTTGTGACACATAAATATTTGTGTCATAAATTATCCGACATTACAATAAAAGTGTCATAAATTGTTGCTAGTTTATGATATTTCTTTAAGGTTAGAAATTAAGCGTTGCTGAAAACCCATCTTTTTGTAATGGTGTTGAAACCACACATGGGCCTCTCCCTTGAGGTAAAAGGATGGCATGTCACATTATCATGTCGGGGACTAGTTGCAAATTCATGCAAGACGAGAAATAAGCTAAGTATGTATGACTCATAAAAGGGCATCTTGAAGTTCACAAGCGTCGGAAAGAGCTCGATCTCTTCGGTGAAAGTTTGCCCGGTGATAACAGGCGTTGTAATGTTGAATCTCTCTATGAAGTGATCACGAAAGCAACCAAAGCGTGGCTGAAAAGTTAAATGGGCTTCATAATAGCTTTCATTTGGCTTGGCATGCCTAGGATTGTGACGCTCATAACCTTCTGAGGTAGCATGATTGGCTTTGCCTTGATTCTGGTCGTCCTGGTTGTGCAATTCAAGAAGTGGACCAGAGAACCTTCATAATCCAAAGGATGTGTAAGGCGTCCGAGGGTGGACTATCTCTAGGTGGTTGTAATTCACCGTGCCAAGGGTGCCTTCGAAGGACTATAAGTCAATGGAGGCTTACACTCAATGAAAGCTTGCAGTTTTTCAATGACGACTTTTGCATAGCTTGAATGGTGGTTATTAAATAGGAAGAGATGTCAATGGGGCCGGGCTGGGCCAGCCCAAGCCCAGCGGGCCTTACGTGAAAACGGACCCAGCCAGGGCCAGAGGGGGTGAAAACCGGGCCGTGCCAGATTAATGGGATATCTAGACCCTGTCCAAGTCTTGGCCCAATATTTAGGGTCAGGCTTGGGCTAGACCGGGCCCTTTTTTTTCAACTTCTTGTTATTCAAAATGAAGACTTGAATTGCGATAATTTCTTGTTATTATGTAAACAAATTGTAATGTAGTACTATGGCTAGGATTTTGTAATGGAGTATAAGATTTGTACATGTAGTAAAATGTGTGTATGCAAGCAAGTAAAGCAACTAAAAATGCGTAAGCAAGTAAAGCAACTAAAAGTGCATAGACACGCACACATATATATAGTAATATGTGTGTATACAATAATATTTCTAGCATTCAAATATTAAAATTGATAGAGTTAAATTGAAGATAAATTTGTTCATAGGCCGTTCGCCTTTTATCCGGACTTAGGACCGGCTGCTTGTAAACAAACAGGCAAAGTTACCTATTTTTTATATATATGAAAAAAATATCTATCTTACTTGTAAAAACTTTTTTTCTCTCTCTCTCTCTATATATATATATATATATATATATATATATATATGAAAAAATCTATATATTGTGAAAAATTTTATTCTAAAAACTTGAGAAAAAATAAATAAAAAGAAATTACCTAATCATCCAGAAGTACTTCAACATCCGAGTCACTGCTCTTCCTATCATCAATCGGTTTATCTTGCTCGCGGTATTTCGCATCAAGATAATCCTTCCAACATACACATAGCTCGAGCGACTCGGGGTTAAGACGACTCCTCCTGTCATCCAAAACCCTCCCGCTCACTGAAAATGCCGACTCTGAAGCAACCGTGGAGGCTTGCACTGCAGTACATCCCGTGCAATTTAGGATAAAGTTTTATACATGTTTTGATTTTGTTTTAAAAATTTTAACAAATTAAAATTAACCTGTTCTTGCATTGATAAATCAGAATAATGATCAGTATTTGAATATACACCAATCTCATTAAAAGAGAAAAAAGTAGACGAACCTGCCGAATTAGAAGTACATTCATCTCACCTGGTAGTTGTCTTGCTACTAGATGTTCAAAGCCCTTAAGGTATGGCGCATAATACCTCTCACCAGTCGATGATGAAGCTCGCCCGCGCACGTCAGCAGAATTACGATAGAGGTTGAACAGATCCTCAAATGTCTTGCTCACTTTCGCTGTGAGTGCGGTTGTGTCCTCTTCTGTGTAGCACATTAATCTTGCATATCTCTTGTATCGAGACGTTCACGCCATGCAACTTTAACCTAGGATCTAAACAAGTAGCCACAACAAAAATAACAGGCAGTTTTTTCCAATATTTATTAAATTTTTTGTCCATCTCTTTTACTATTTCCCGAGAGGGTTGTATATATTACAGCGAGAGGAGAGGTGAGATAGTATGTAGTAGACAATAAATTGGTAGACGTGTAAAATACCTCTAAAAATTCAGCTAGGTATGTAGCCATCTGCCATTCCTCTTGAGTTGGCAAGCCGGCTGGGAACGAGGTTAGTAGAAAATGCGTATAGACTTCTTGTATGCCAGAATATGTAAAAGCATATGGTATGTAGAGTTCCACCTATGGACCACATCTGTAACTGCTCTCCTGCGAGGCATATTATATTGAACACAACGTTTTAAATTGTTGTGTTCTCGGACTCGAACTATTAACATACGCTGTCATACCCCTCATTTTGAGAAGAATATCTCCTGCAGCAGCTAAACCATCTTGAACAATTAAATTAATTATATGACAAACACAACGAACATGAAATAATTCACCAGAAAGTACAGGTTGGAGGCTTTTCCTTTAAAGCTGCAACAGCAGCTGCATTGTTAGAAGCATTATCAAAACTAATACTCATAATCTTATTCTTTAATTTAAATGTGGTACATGCTTTAATATAATAGTAGCAACGTTCATTCCATCATGCGGAAAAGGAAAGAGTTCGAAAGCGATGATTCTCTTTTTCATACTCCAATCTGCATCAATCCAATGAGCCGTCACACAAGCATAACTAACAAAAGTAAATGGAGATTGCCAAATATCAGAAGTAAGACTAACTTTACCGTCAAAATTATCGAATAATCGATCAGGCGTGCTTTAGCAGCATTATACTGCTGGAGTGCATCGGATCTAGTTGTGTTTCTATGAACCTTTTTGTACAAAGGTTGCACGTAGGTGTTCATATATCTAGAGTGCTTAGCATTATCGACAAAACTAAAGGCTTGTTCATCGTGAATAACAAATTCAGCGAGACCGTCTCTTTGCTCTCGCTGATTATAAACAAATAACTTACCGTCAAAAGATAACTGCGTTTGGCTAGGTTCGACGTGGCCTTGTCGAGGTGCACACTGAGGGTAATGCCTGTTAAGATGTCCATTACCACTACCAGACGAAAATAATTTAGCACAGTACTTACATCGAGCTTTTCATACGCCATCCACCATAATTTCATCAAAATGATTCCAACACTCGACTTTTTTTTTTGGCTTTTGGACTTCTGGCTGACTACCGGAAGGATTGCTTGGCCCTTCTCCATCACGAGCGCTCATCGGGTTAACATTATGACACGGAGTAGTAGCTTCGCCAACCAAGCTGCGTCCTTGACTAAAATGCAGGGTATGCTGTGAAGGCGTGTATTCAAGATCTCAAATGTTTTGATTGAACTCTCAATTGGCTTGGGTATCTATCATACAGCTTGTACTCATTCGTCCAGAAACGAATGGTTGTGGTGGTGCTTGGATTGGTGTTTGTGATGGCCGTGGTGGTGGTTTTTTTTGGATGATGATCCACGCTTCAGTTTCTTTAGTAATCCAGTCATATTTGATGCTAAGCTTTTTTACTAGATTGGAAAATAAAACGAGTAAGAGTAACTAAATGCATAGGAATGAGAGAAGTAATTAGTAATAAGAAATAACAATTAAAAAGAATTGAAGAGTAAAAAATGAATAAGAGTAATTAGTAATTCAAAATTGGAGAGAGTTAGTAATTAAAAAGAATTTGGAATAGTAATTAATAAATAAGAATTCACTAATTAATAATTAGTGAACAAAAGAATTAGACAGTAACAAATGAATAAGAGGACTAGTTAGTGATTAGAATTTAGCAAGAGGAGTAATTAGTAAACAAGAGTAATAATTACCAAGAGTACTAATTAGTAATTAGCAAGAGTAGTAATTAGAGAGGAAAATAGTAGGAAAACTTGTAGAAATGTAGAATGTTTAGATAAGAGAGCGTAAGAAGATTGGTGTGAAATTTTGAAAGAAAGGGTGTGAATTTATAGATTTTTGAAAGTTCACAAAAGAACTAAATGCCCCTTAAAACTAGCCGTTTCTAGTTGTTGGGGAAGGTAAAAGAGTAAAAAAACTTAAAAGAGTTGAAAAAATTAAGTTGGACCAAAATACCCCACAAACTACCATTATATTGGTGTTGGGGGGGGGGGGGTAAAAGTGGAATTTAGGAAGATAATGAGGAATTTGGCTGTTGGGGGGAAAAGGGGGGGCGGATTTGTTTGAAAATCCATGGGGCCAGCCCACTTTATGGCCAGAAAACTGGGCCAAAATTCAGGCCAAAAGAGGGCCAGCCCGTTTTTAGGGCCTGAACCAGGCTTTTTAAGGTCGAGCTGGGCCTGGATAATTTCGGGGAATGCTTCGGCCTGGTCCAAGACCTGGCCCAAAGCCCTTAATTATCGGGCCATCACTGTTCGCATACAGGGCTGGCCCAGCCTGGGCCAAAAAACTAGAGATGTCAAAAGGGCCGGGCCGCCTGCGGGCCGGCATTGTGAACAATGCGGCCCTGGTCCATAGGGCCGAGAGCTAGGTCAGAGCCAGGCCATGAAAATTTCCAAAAAAGCCCGGCCCGGCCGCTAAAAAGGCCCGGGTCAGGCCCGATTACTGGTCCTCTTTTTGGCCCTATTCTGGCCCGGCCATTTGGCCTTAAATCTGGCCCTTTCCCCTTCTTTCTCATGCCTCACTCACACACACACACACACACTCTCTCTCTACCTCATATTTTTTTTCTTTTTATTTAACTTTTTAGACATGCACCTTTCTTTTTAGCTCAAGATGATGGTTTCTACTTTTATCAAATTTTACTTGCAATCCTCTTCTGTACTAGTTTCATGGAATTATGAATATAAAATATATCTTTGTTTGTCTTGGAGCTAGAAACAATACAATTTAGGCAATAAAAATGGGAAACATAACTCCAGAAAGTACAGGAAAGTTCATAGTAAAAGTGGTCTAATGATACATGCTTCTAATGAGATACCTAATACTACATAATATGCAAAGCTAGAGGTATGTTTGAGTGAAAATTTTAAAAATATCATTGAAATTTTTTTTGTAGCCTTGTAGGTATTCATTGTTGAGTTTAGATAACAAAAAACAGCGGTATGAAATTAAGTGGAATTGTCAAGAGAAAATGCAAAATGTTTGATAAGAGAAAATATGAGCAGATGGATTAGATGAAAATGTTTAACTAATCAACTGCTAATCATTCTTGTTTTCTCAAAATTACAAGCAACCGGTCCCAAATTAAACCCGCATAAAAGGGAGACGGTCTATCCAAAAATTTATTTCATGTGTTAATATTTTTGCAACACAAAATAAGAATATATATAAAAAAGGGCCCTGGCCTGGCCCTATGCCCGGCCCTAAAATTAGGGCCTAGGCTTGGACAGGGCTTGGATTTCCCAACTTTAGGCCCAGGCCTGGCCTGAACCCCTGTTTGGCCCGGCCCGTTTTTTGGCCCTCAAGCCTCGGGCTAGGCCGGCCCAAGCCCAATCCTTTGACATCTCCACAAAAAAAATGGGCCGGGTCGAACCAGCCCGCGGGCCGCCCGGCCCTTTTGACAACTCTATAAGTAGGGCTATGGTCACACAAATGTGATGGGCTTTGATATAGGTAAACTAGACGGCCTATGTGTGTTGAGCCGAATTCGTGGTGTGAGCTGGCATCCTGGCAAGAGAACTGGCTATAGCTTCACCATGATCCTCCGTAGCCTAGCGAGACGCGACTTGGGGGGGTTTGTATGGAAGAAGAAAACTGGCTATAGCTTCACCATGATCCTCCGTAGCCTAGCGAGACGCGACTTGGGGGGGTTTGTATGGAAGAAGAATCCGAAGTTGTTTCGACAGTCAAAGTTCATCAGGCTGACCTGCACACGCATATTAAGGTGTTCAGAGACCAGCACCATGATATTTGTTGCAAGTTTTGTTGATTGGGTCCCACGCCAATATGTTGCGGACGAAGTTTAAAGGGATCTGAGGGAGCTCTTAAGCAGATCTGGACGACACAAATAAGACAATGGTGATGCACTGCGGGGCGATCCGATAAGGAATCATGGATGCCTAATTCAGTATATGAAGGATGAGGGCTCAATATATGAGAAGGGAAGTTCTGAACATATATCGTCTAACATATATACACATAGAGGGAGAAGCTACCTTCTCCTAATCAATCAGCTAATAATTATGATGAGGGGATAATTATGGCTGGGGAAGGATCATTGTAAGATAATGGGATAGTTGGCAAATGGAGCAAAGGTCCAATATGAGTAAACGTACCAATAATATGGTGTATTCCCAACTTGTCATGTGTAATGCTAGGAGAGAAGGTCTACTTTTTCCCACATCAATTACCTTCGATAATACTCTCTTAAAAACATGTAAAAGAATTTCTAACTTCATTTGTTTTAGTATTTTTAACCTTCTCCTTCATATTCTTATAGAATCAATTTTTTCCTCAAGTTGATTCTAATTTTTGACATCACAAGATATTCATATTCTTAGAATATTCTATATACACAAGATATTAGTTTAGTACTTCTTCTTTTTCCACGTATTCCTCAATTTTTGTTTCGATACTAATGCTCTTTGTGAGTCTCCCCATGGTCCTTTTTTTTTTTTTTTTTCATTTTTCATTCCTTTGTTGTCCAATATATTTTTCCCACATGTTTTCTCCTATTGTTGATAGTCTTTTTTCACTTTTTTTTTCATGGGTAAAGTAGAAATATATACTATGATTAATATGTAGATCCATAGAAAACACCAGGTAATTACTATCCCCAGAGACATGGACTAAAAAATAAACTAGTTGGATGACAGCCCTATCAAAATAAGTAGATGTCTGCTAGAACCAAAAAGCTGCTAAAACTAAAACACCTCAAGGAAGTACATTAAGGCAAAGGACCAGTTCTATGAAGAGGCACCGCAGGCTCTATACTATCAAACCATTCCTGCTGAATCCCTTTACCTGATCTTGAAGCAAAAGATACCTACGCCGATAAAAGTCGTAACGTACATTAATTTCCTAGAGTGATATGCATCACATGCAATTCCCAACAGCTATAAGTCAATCTACACAAAAAATCTGCAAAAGATGAAGTCTGTAATTCTCTAAATACCATCTTCACAATAAAATCAAAATGAGGAAGTAGGAAAATAATACGAGAGCATTTAATTTTATGCAGCCAAACTGTAGCAAGGAGCATTGCTTACTCTTTTGTACTAGTTTCATCAGCTGAATCGAGAACCTCAATGCTAGCTCCAATCGGAATTACCCAAGCTAAATTAAACAAAACTAATCCTATTCTAAAATTCCTATCACCTTGTGATCCTACCATGACATAGCAGAAAGTACGGGAGATAAAGGGAATGAACATTCACATCTGTTACAGAAATGAAAGGGATAAAGCGGAGGGTAAAAATCCTCAAATTCGCAACTCTAGCCTCATGTCGAAAAATATCCTTGTGCTGAACTTTTTACGAAAACCTGTTTGAGAGTGTCGAGTGGCTCTTGTATTCTAGCAAACCCGTTTGGAATAATCCCCTTGAGGATTTTATTTGAGTCGCCATCTTATTTTATTAAAGAAAAATAGAAAAAATAAGAAAAACTCTATAAATGACTCTACAATATCCAAAAGATGATAAGTCTATCGAAACCCGGACAGGAGTACTCTGGGGACTAAGTTATTCAAGGGGAAGATGTTAGGCATACGGCATGCCCTTTCGGTTTCTACTTCATTTTTAATGAATTTTTTGCCTAAAGAATACGTAACATGCAAACTATAACCAGACCCACTCTAAGCTGATTTTTTATTATTATTATTTTTGGCTTGAACTCAACATCGGTGGTAGAGTGGCCGAACTAATCGAAATCAAAACTACCATAGTTCGACTCTGGCCTTATGAAATATAATCTACATGTTGAGCCTAGACTTATACAAAGAAATGATAAAAAAACTTCCTTTGTATTTTGAAAATGAAATGCGACTAAGGGGAATGGAAGATAGTTTATATAATTTTTACCCTAAGATAGCTAATAAAAGTTACCTCACGCTGTAGCTTGCCTTGACGACTCGGGAATGTTCTCCATTTTATCCACAATGCAAAGAACAAAAAGACGTTTTTAGAGTAGTTTGGTTGGCTAAGATTCTCGAGAGAGACTGTATGTCACTTCTCAAAAAAATGGCATGCAAGTTCTAAAAAGAACAAACTTCTAGACCAGGACCTTCAGACACTTAAAGACCCCTTTTAATAATGCTCAAGATAACAAAATCTGATAAGATTGGTAATGTCAATCTGTATAGCTGAAGATAGGTCAAAATAAGTGATAAAATTATAAATTGACAAAAGTAAACTAACCGACCAGTTCACCCTTTTAATTAAAAATATTTTTTTTTGAATTTTGAGGCATTATCTAATACTAAGTTCGATAATTATCTCTGAAATCACAAATGAGATATACCAGATTTGGGATAAGTCACTCATTGACCGATAAATAAAATGATTTGATCTTTTTATCAAGAACAAATCATGGATTATTTTTCCAAATTATCTAGACAAATTATACCGATTAGAAGAATCTAGACTTTGGATTGGACTTGACCTAAATAGAGCGGACTAATGTAATGGATGAGATGGTAGACCGTACTGACATGCAACTAGATAACTTAACTAAACTGGACAATACAATTTAACTGGACTAAATTAATTAAATAAAAATGGATTAAATTAATTAATTAATTAAGCTACATTACCAAGCCCAAACTCAATAATGTCTTTTAATACATAATAAAGCCCATTATTTATTTAATTAAAAATGCCTACAAAAATGGGGTACCTATAGAGCCCCAAGGGGATGGAGCGTGCTTACGCTTAAACGACACATAAAAAGAAGGGCAATGCATTTTTTTTTTATAAAAACATGGAAAAAGATCAAATGACTCAAAGAAAGACTCAAAGACTGACATACATATGAAGTCAGACCTTTACAAATTTCTTATGTATCCTCCCAAGAGGAATCAGACCAACACAGTTCGATGGAATATAGATATTATTCGAAGCCAGAGCCAAAACTAACAACGATTAGTCATCAAGCAATACATTAAAAGAATTTTACATGTTACCAAAGCCACTAAATCGATTTAAATAGTTAAAAAAGAAGTACATGTCTAGATATCGGAGCCCCCAAATCAATTTGATGGGTCATCTATCTAGACGTGTAAAAGAATCTTGTATGTTGCCGGAGCCCCCAAATCAATTTGAAAGGGTCGACATACAAGATGAAAATGATGTTGACCGTTACCCAGAGCCCTCAAATCAATTTGAAAGGGTTGATGGACAAAATAAGAGAAAATTTAAAAGTAATCAAAGCCCTGGAGTCGATCCAAAAGCGTCGAAGAACAAAGTGAGAGCCTGAATAACAGATAGAGCCAAGAAAACTCTAAAGGGGTTGGACTTTGAGTGGAGAAAATCAATTCGCTTGAAGGGAGTATGCAGTTGCGATTGACATTGAACGCAGAGTCTTGTATTGGTCTTACATCATACAAGAATTCTCAAATAGAGCAATAGATTTGAAAAGTTCTGGGTTGTGAACCTACCCAAATATAAGATGTTAGGCATACACAGCCGGCATGCAACATACCAACACTAGATAGTAACGCCCTCATGCGAATGAACTTATATCATGTGACCATGCACAAGCAGGCCATCACGCAAAAAATGGTATTAATGGTGCAATTATTAGAAGCATACAAGCATGTGCCCTCAAAAGATTTTTTTTGTTTTTTTGAAAAACGTGTGAAAACGGCTAGTTGAGTAGGACCGATGAGAGATTTGAAAATTTAAAACTTCTAAGTTGAAAATCGGCCGGTAAGTTAGGAAGTTTTGAAAATTTTTAAAAATTCGGCAGGAAAACTGGCCGATTAGTCAAAGACTTTTGGATTTTGAACTTTGAAGAGTCAAAAATTGATCAGTTGCTCAATCATCATGATCGACATAAATGACAAAACTGGCTGATTTGGCCACCCCAATTTTGTACGTGATTTTAGGATTTTTTTTCATACACTTCTAATTCAGTCTCATTCCAATCTCTTTTTGATTTTCTTCTCTCTAGGAATCCGATGTCTTGTAATCTAGCCCTAATCACACCCCCTAACCCATAAATACTCCCAATTTCATCCTTATCCTTCTCAATTTAGCAAAGCTATGGACGAGTGCATGCAAATTTGCAATCGGGAGGAAAAGAGACCCCAAATCAGGAAGATCTCCAAACTTCGGCCGAAAAATCGGGCATGTTTCTGGTGCTCTCCCTGTGACTGCCAAACGATCATCGAAAATACAAGGCATTCTGAGAGAGGACCTGGCTCCCCCCCTTAACCGAGAATAGCTGAAGAGAAAAATCTAAAGGGAAAGGGCGGCCTAGGGGGAATAAAGGCAAGCAGAAGAAAGAAGATAATATGGCCCCCCTTCCATTCCCTCAATGGACGGTGTCGATATGCCCAAAGGGGAAAATGAGGAGCATGAGCTCATCCTACAACCAGAGAAGGACTCAGAGGTTTTTTGCCTCAAAGAGTTGGCCTGAATCTACACGGTCATCACTAGACTCAACTTTTCTTTATTTATTCATCGTTCATGCATTCTAGATTTTGATTTGGTGCTTTTTTCTATGTAGGTCCCCTGCTTGGTACTCCAAGAAGCTTACAGGATGATATAAAACCTTAAGGGTTTGGTATCAGGCTACCAAGACATGTTTTCAGTGTTTGGTCTTCAGAAGGAGGCCACAAAGACATCTACTCCCACTCCCTCAGTGCTGCCCTTGAGGAGCAGATATAGGGGTTGGCGGAGCTCTATAGAGCCCCCAGCCCTACTGCTGCTGCTACTGGAACCCCTAGGGTGACCCCACTCTTCCCAAGGGTAAGCATATGAAAAGGTATAGCCGCGAACTGGCCTTGGACCAGAGAGTCTCTAAAGCCTACACCACCACCGTCTAAAACAAAGTGGCTACCGACAGCAAAAGAAAGTAACTAACCTCTCAATTGAAGCAAAGACGGAAATCATCTAGGATCGCTGCGGTCTTCTAAGACACATACAAGAAACCTTAATCGAACGAGACGGTGATAGTGGAGTCCTTCTCCGAGCCAAAAAGATGAAGAAAATGAAGAAGAGAGTGAAGGGGATGCAACAAAGACTGAAGCTAATCCTGATGAGGCTGAGGAAGAACCTAACGAGGAGGCCAAGAAGGGAGCCTAGGAGGCCCCGAAGTCCAGTATAGAGAAGGTGCCTAGCCCAGGTAGTCTTGGGGAAGGGCATGAGGACAACTGCTGTTGTTAGCTCTTAGTTCTAGAGCGGGCCTAGATATTAGAACATTTATTTGAGTCCCTTAGGGACTAGATTCCAAACAGTGATGTTTTAAACATTTGTTTTTCTATGCTTTTTAGTTGATGACTATTCAATTAATTTCCTATATTAGTATATACCTTATTTCTATTCTCACACACATGCACATAAAGAATGCGGATTGGATTGGAATGGATGAGAATTAGAGCTTGAGAATTGAGGCGTGGCATGTACAGGGTATGGCCTAAAAGTATGGAAACCCTTCAACATTTGACTAAGATTGACTAACCGGCCGGTAAGTCAGTGATCAAAAGTTTTCTTGAGGAAAACACAGCTGGTTGGTCAGAACCTAAATCCAAATTTAAGTCTAAACCGGACAGTTGTTCAGAGATAAAATGGAATTTTTAAACCAAAACAAGCCAATTGTCAAAAGAAATACAATTTTCTTTAGATAACCGGACGGTTAATCAGAAACATGGACCATCAAATATGCAAATTTAATAGGAGAACCAACCAGTTAGATAAAAATCGGATGATTTTTTTTTATAAAATTTTATGATTTTCAAATATTTGTCTCTAACTCTATACAAACTAGGGATACTTGACTATATATATATATATATATATATATATATATATATATATATATATATATATATATATATATATATATATATATATATATATATATATATATACAGGACTCATCCTTTAAGATAGAAATTCGCCCGTACTCTCAACTCTCAATGGCTTTCAAAGATGATCCCACGATCTTTGACTTCTAATTCTGGGCTTTTGTAGACTCCTTCAACAACATCAAATTGATTCATCTAGATGGGTGATTCAAACTGAAATCTGTGATGAGCTTGAGGAGCGTAGTGGTTCGTAAAGATACCTTTTGTATGGCTTGCAAATTTTGGAATGTCAATGATCACGTCTTCTGCTTTGGTCTGAATCAACTTTGCCCTACCTTTGAGGAATTCTCACTCGTGGTAGACATCTCAGCCAACTTGCCAATAGTTGTTCCAGTCGGTCAAGATGGTTATGCCAAGGCCCTTAAAACTTTTATAGAGATAAAAAAAGGGCTTGTCGGATCTTTTATTCAGGGTGATAATATTCAGCTCTCTCATAAAAAAGAATAATTTTCTATTAAGTCGACAGGTCCTGATCAACAGTATGCTCATGGTAGGGTGGCTGCCCTGGCACTATGCTTGGTAGCCAAATATCTCACTTTGTCCAGCCCAAGGGTTGCTGACTTGAGGTTAGTTAACATTCTGCTCCAAGTGTCCACCCAAGGTAAAATTCTAATCCCCTTAGTGGTAGCTGAAACTTTGCTTGGCATCACTGATGTTCATAAAGATCCTAGCATTCCTTTTGGGGGTAGTTCCTTGCTTTTGTACATGTGGCTGCTGCACCATAAGTGCCTGGTAGTCAAACCTATTGTAGTAAGGTACAGCCCAACACTTTCCGTTCTCGACTTTTACTTTTTGAAGGTCGTTCAAGCATAACCGACTGGACTCGCTTCTTCTGTGTGTCAGGGTCTGAAGATATTTGTTGGTACTATAAATGGTGGAAGGCTCACGGGCCAATTCTAAGAACAACTGAATATCCCTGCGTTTATTTCCTAGGATTACATCACACATCCATCTACTTTGCCTGTCAGATCTTAAGGCAATTTGATTATGAGCAGTTAATCCCAAAAATCTATAGGGAGTTTGTAGAAGAACAAGCCCTTAGTCCTTCCATAACCAAGGTTGTCTTCTGAGGTTGGGGATCTCCACCTTATATTTATAGATCTATTGAATTCAAAACTTTCCTTATCGATATAGAGCAGGTAGCTCCCTTGTTGTCCAATGCTTACATCTATTAGCTTTGAACCCTTGTTTGGTAAAAGGTATTAGCTTTGAAGAGCAAACTAATGGTGGGGTTGAATTGGGACTTGCAAAATGCTTGGGAGATAAGATCTTTGGAGCAAGCCAAGGAAGAAACTCGTGCTACTATTGGCTTGAGCCTGGAGATGTCTGAGTCTGGAAAGTCACTTCAGAGCAGAATACAGAGTTTTTGTCGTCCTCAGGCTGAAGGCAAAGTTCAGGTCACTTGGATCAGGCGGTCTTGGATTGTTTCCCAAATGTTTGAGGAAAAGTTGATACTGACGGGAATCCAATATTGTCTCTACACATGGATGAGCCCCAGTGGCATCCCACTTTTCTGCTGAAGGAGAAGCCACCAAAGAGGAATCTGGCTATCAAAGCTGCTCGAAACTCGAAAGCGATGTGGATGCTTATCTTAAGGGTCAGTGTGACAGGCAGGGTAATAAAGGCAATGAAAAAAAATGGATAAAAGATCAGCTTTTCAAGTGGAGGATTGGAGGATATCATTCCTATATCTCAGAGGTTGGCTTAAAAGAAATCTAGAGACATGGAAGTTAATCATAAATGACAAGAATAGTCTGACCATGATGAAGATAAAAATGATACTGATGGATATCCCATAGGATGCTGATAAGACTGAAAATTTTCTTGCCCTAACTTTTGCCTATGCCACCTTTTATAGGGTTCTTGTCCTAGCGGACGTTTTTATTTATTTTATTTTTTCTAGCATTTTTCTTTTTTAATTTTCTTTGCCCTAACTCTTGCCTTGGCTGTCCTTTGCAGGGTTTTCATCCTAGTGGGCATTTTTATTTTTCTCTGGAACATAATTAATGTTTTAGCCAATGGAATAAAAGAATTTTATTAAAGCTTGACTACACCAGAGGTAACTTTATGGGCTGCCTACGTACCTCCATCTATGCGTTACATCAATTTGTGTATGCTGCAAAAATGTTCTTAAGGAGGATCGGTCATTAGTAGTTCAATTAAAAACTCAATCAAGCATAATATCTCTTGAGTCGATTGAGATTAACTAACTGCTACATCTCAATTCTATCTAAGTCGACTAACAGCGTGACACCCTCAATCATGATTTGATTGATCATATAGGGACTTGACCAGTTAGGTTTGAATTTCACTCGCAGTTTCCAAAATTGTCCAATGTTCTCCTCTAACACCAGATCTCATTTTTTCACTCTACGTCCCTTTACTCGCTTACTGAATGCTTGGGCAATCCGCTTCTGGTAACCCTGAATGTGATAAAATGCCTTCAACCTTTCTCATTTATCAATGCCAATTCTTTGAATCTGTGTCTCACTCAGTCTTCCTCTGCTATTTGATTCTTAAAAGCATCCTGAGAGAGTTGACTTTTAATTTTACCGGGAGCAGAACCTTTATTTCGTAGACTAATGAATATAGGGTAGCCCCGGTCGACGTTCTCACCGATGTCCTATAGCCCTAGAGGATGTGGGGGATCTTATCTGGCCAACTCCTATAGGAATCTGTCATTTTACTCAGCATACTCTTGATATTCTTATTGCCTACTTTGACAGCCCTATTAGTCTGTGGTCGATATGTTGACAAGCAATGTCGGATGATACCATTCTCCTCGGCTAGGTATGTGACTTCTCTTTGAAAGTATAACCCATTGTCGGAGATCAATTCACGTGGTATCGACAAATAATATTGGTTTCGATAAGCTGAGTAACTTCTTGGAGTTAAGCATGGCGTATGAAGCGGCCTCCACCCACTTCGTGAAGTAATCTATATCTACGGGTATGAATGTAGGTCCCTAAACACACTTGGGGGGGGGGGGGTTGAATAGATGTTTATAAATCTGATCAAAAATTTAAAAAATTTTGCTAACAAGATAACGACAATCACAGATCGACACAAAGATTTATACTAGTTTGGCCCCACCTGCCTACGTCTAGTCCCCGAGCACTACACACAAGGGAGACCTACTCCAGCCTTCTAATAATCAGGTAGCTTCAGATAATAGGTCAAACCTCAGTACATATATGTAACCTCTTCAAGGTTTCCAACGATTACAAGTGAAATGAAAGTATACAAATGAAGTACAATTCACACTCCTCAATGAGTAGATATTACAATGAAAATAGATGAGCTAAGCTTTCTTAGGTAGAAAGATCTAAATCTTAAAGATCTTAACCAAGAAGCTTTTTTTTCAAGATCTCAAACAAAGAATTCACTCAAAGGATTGTGTAAGGAAATATATATATCAAGAGAGCTTTTGGAGAGATTAGAGAGATGTTCAGAGATTGGCAAAAAGTGTCTCATAAGCTTTCTAAAGGTCCTTTTTATACTTGAAAGAATATAACCATTGAAGAGCATTTGAAGGGTAAGAAAGAATTAAACGAATGAATATGTAAATCATTCGAAGGAATTTCATTCAAGAAAGGTTAAGTCATCTCTGAAGAATTTGGTCGAATAAATGCAAGATTCATTCACAAGAAATTAAAACACGGAAATAACTTAGAGCCACTGAGGAATTCAGTCGAATGAAAGCATAGGCTTCGAAAGAAAACACAACTTCGGATGAAAATATAGCCTTCGAATGAAAACATGACTTCGAATGAAAACAAGTTAAAAACAATTATATGCGAAATGATTGATTCCTTTGATCGGAAAAGGTTTCTTTCGAATGAAAAGATTTATTTTGAATGAAAACATCTTAACGGAAGAACTAATATTTTTTAAGAAAACATTCAAATAAAAAGATATCTTTCGGATGAAATGCCATCTTTTCAAATGAAAACATTTTGGATCCAAAGATGGTTTTCTGAGAGGATCATTCAAATTGAAAAGGTATATTTGGAATGAAATACTTTTCCTTAATCCAAAAACGAAGTTTGCAAGATTCAATCGAATGAAAATACTGCTTCATGAGTTTAGATCTTTCGATTTTTTGTTAAATCTTTAAGGAAGCTTAGCTAATGATAATATGAGGAAAAGAAATAAATCAAGCCTAAGTACAGAGTGTTCATCCAAAGAGTTTTCCACGCAGTGATTAGTCCTGAAATCATACTTAATAGCATAATTTGATTAAATTCAGAAAAATAAACAATAATATTGGAATCATCAAGAAAATAAGTCAACAATAAATTCATGTCTTTTAGAGGCCTTGGGACTAATTTTCCCTATGATGTCTATTAAGCTGAGAACGGCCAAGAAGAGGTCATGTTTTACAACTCTCAAGGAGGAAGATGTTGCAAGTTAATGTACACCTGACGCTTTTGACACCTCGTCACATGCTCGACACAATCTTGCTCCACAGTAATCTAATATTATCTTTGACGGAGGACTTTCTTTGCTAGCACTCACCGTTCAAGTGCAATCCACACTCTCCTGAATGTATATCTTTCATAATTTGGCTACTTTCTCTCTCGGTTACACACAATAGGTATTCTCCATTATACTGCCTCTTACATAATTTTTAGTCACACATGATGAACTGCGCCGCCCATCTTCTCAAACCTACTCGATCCTTTGTAAAACATCCATCAGGATATTTTCTGTCCCGGATAAGATTTTATATGTCGGTACACCAATGCTCTACTACTCCGTCTTCTTCTCTGGGTGCTATCATGAATAATTAAGCCGGGCTGTCACTCTTTGGTATGAAGAATGGTTGTACCTTCTATCCTTCAGGTATGTCCACTAGTGTGCAAAGGTGGCAAGGGCATTGACAAAGTTGTTTTTGACTTGTCTAGGTAATGGAATTCCACATCTTCAAACCAGTCTACAATATTCTCCAAGTAGACATAATATTATTGTAGAAGTTTATCTCTAATTCTCTACATACCTTGGATCTGGAATATGATCACCGTTGAATCTTCATATAATGTAATCTCCTGAACTCCTAGGTTTAGGGCCATCTTTAAACCAATGATACAATCTTTGTATTTGACGTTGTTGTTAATACCATCGGAAGTCAGCATAATAGTTATGGGTGAATCAGCTCCATCTGGTGAGATTAACAATATCCTTACTCTAAAGCCTTAATGTTATCTGCTCCGTCAAAGTACGACTGCCATCTTATCTATGATTCACCAATGCATGCTTCTTCATTTGGGAACTTCGCCTCCCATCGACTAGTATCCTCCGTCAGACAATTGGCTAACTAGTCGGCCACGGCCTTTCCTTTAATCTACTTCTGCGTGACATTGGTAAGGTCATATCCGGACAACAAAAGCCATTTGGTTATCTGCTTAGATAGGACGGGCTTCTCAAATATGTACTTCATAGGGCCCATTCTGGCCAATAACCTGATGGGATAGGTCAAGACTTAGTGTCTCAATCTTTAAGTTACCCAAACTAAAGATACACATGTTCTCTCTAAGGCTGAATAGTTCACCTCTCCTGAGGTCAACTTCTTACTAACATAGTATATGGTCCTCTCAACCAATGAGTTCTCCAAATGCCAGGCTAACATCGCTCCGACTGTGGTATCAGTCACAGTTAGGTATAGTAACAAAGGGCTACCGGTTATCGGCGAGGTTAGGACTGGGGAGTTATTAAGGGACTACTTGATCTTGTCGAAGGCTTCTTGCCATAACAGGTTCCATAGTTTTCTTGAATCCTTCTCCAACAATTTGAACACGGGCTCACATATCATATTTAATTGGGATATGAACCTACTGATGTATTGGATTCTTCCTAAGAATACACATATTTTCTTCTCGGTATAAGGGAAGGGCATCTCAACCATGGCTTTGATTTTGGCTTGGTCCACCTTTATCCCTCATTTGGTTACCATAAAACCTAGTAATTTCCATGTTGTGACTCCGAATACACACTTCGCGGGTTCAACCTCACATTGTACTGCCTCAACCTCTCAAACTATTTTCTCAACACTCTATAATAATCTCCTCTTTTTCTCAATTTGATAATCATATCATTCACATGCACTTTCACATCCTTATGAATCATGTCATGGAATAGGGTTGTAGCGGCTCACTGGTATGTAGCCATGGCATTATTCAAGCCAAAAGACATCGCTGTGAACAGAAACTGCCCAGGGATTGGTGAAGTCTATCTTCTTCTGGTCCTCATGATAAATTTTTATCTGGTTATACCCCACAAAATAGTCCACGAAGGATACTAACTCATGCTTAGTTGTGTTGTCTATAATCAGAGCTATGATGGGTAAAGGGAAGTCATCTTTTAGAGAAGCTTGGTTTAGGTCTCGGTAGTCAACGCACATCAGGACTTGATCGGAAGGTTGGGGACTGGTACGATATTTGCTAGCCAGGCAGGGTTCTCGATTACTCGAATGAAACTGATGTGGAGTAACTTTGTCCCCTCCTCTTTAACCTTGAAGGACCACTTCAGTCTTAACTTGCGGAATTTTTGTTTAACGGGTTTGGATTTGGATAGCATACATAGGTGGTGTTCCACGATGGATAGGTTTATACCGGGCATGCCACTATATGACCAAGCAAAGACATCGATAAATTTTCTGAGGAGTGCAGTGATTGCTTTTCTTTCTTTCTGATTTAGACTAGCCTTTATTTTGATTTCTTTTATATTTTTTGGGGAGCCTATGTTAACTTTAATAGCTTCCTCAGCCACTGGTTTGACATGACTAGATTCCTGATTTTTAATTTCTTTCATCATTTCTTTTAAATAGTTTTCCTCTTATATGTTGACTATTTATGACTCATCATTAACTGAGTTAATTAATTCATCGTACCCTATCTCAGTAACCAAAGGATAATCAAAATCAAGCATGATATTATCAACCAAGTTCTCTAGAAATACATAGCACACTACAAGAAACACAGACATTGAGCAACGGACTTTTAGCGACGGAGCAATGGAAGGATTTTTTCGTCGATAAAAGTCCGTCTCTAAAGGTCTTTGCCAATGAAATGTTCCATCACTAATTACCTTTACCGATGGACTATTACCAACAGAAGTATCCGTTGCTAAATGTATTTTCAAATTTTCCCAATTTATTTTGTATTTTTTTCCAGAAAAAATTTCAAAAAAGGATTTGTGTGACGGACTTTTAACAACGGACAAAATCCATCGGTAAATCTCGATATATTTGCAACTTTTAATGATCTTTAGCAGTGGATTGTTAGCGATGCCCAGAAATCCATTGCTAAAGGTGAATAAAACTATCAAACCCTACTTCTTTCTTTCTCATTCTCCCAACCTCTCTCTCTCTCTCTCTCTCTCTCTCTCTCTCTCTAACACCAACACTAACTTATGTCGCCCACGTCCACCGTCCACCTCCCATGCCATCCCACTTCCCCTACCCCCAGCCCCACCCTGCCTCCCCCTCCCTGACAGTAACACCTCGCTGCCCCAGCCCCGCTCTATAGCTGCCGTGGCATTGTAGCCCCAGCACTTCGATTATCAACAAAATACTTTGATTATTAGCCGGTGCCATCCCTCCAAACACCATCATCAGCATTTCGAGATAGAGACACCCCTACGCCCATCAATTGTGCTTTTAGTGATAGATCTGGAGTCAAGCCATCCGATATTAATCTTAGTCTCTTTATCATTCTATTTCACAATTTTTGTCTTTTATTTTGCACATCCCTATCAATTGCGCTTTTGGCGTTAGATCTGGATTACATTATTTCACTGTTGACTAACATACTGCTTTAAAGGAGCATATCTAGTAACCATCATCTCTGATGAAACTTTGAAGCCAACCGCTTCTTACAAAGTTAGAGATACCATCGGTAGGGCTAAAACTCAATATTGATTTTTGTTTGCCAGTTCTTATTCAAGCTCAATAGAAACATTAGAACACATGTTATCTTTTTGTTTGCTAGTATAGGTTATGTTTTTGTTGTCTTTGGATTCGTTTTATGAATAAGAGACAAAAACACAAGTCACCACCCTTTGATTAGATTCCTTTGAAATTTTTCTAAACAGTAATTGAGTTTATAGTTGATTTTAGAAAAATCACCACGGAACCCGAGTTTAAAGTCGAGCACCAATTGGTGTTACCAGTCAAGGGTGCTATATAGTTATAAAAGTTCTTATAACCAGAGTAACGAGTGCTATTGTTTATGATGGTTATAACTGAACCGCCTAATATAATAGCCTAAAGATGTTACTTAAGTTCCTATATATTCTGCATTACAATAGTAGCATCATCTAAATTTAAATCAAGCTCATCGACAATTTGACCATCTATATGCATGCGTTTTCCATTCTCCATTGCAGTTGTTTTGATTTGTCAAATCATTTTCTGCCCTATTTTACTGGTTTAGATGTTGCTACCTCTATTATGATTTGTAAACCCTTACCAATTTGAGCCACGTTTGGTGCAAATCCAGTTCTAGTTTTTCCATATTCTAATTTCTGATAAGTCCATGATAATTGGCCCATTTTGTTAGCAATGACTGATGGGGTGGTTTTCAGTCTTGGAAATCTTGCAACACAATATGCTTGGGCATTTGTTGGTTTATCAGTAACTGTGGTGATGGATTGCAGCATAACGGTTGTATTGGTATTGTTCGCCTACATAATATCAGTTGGCTTTCATTTGGTCCGGTTTGACCTCGTCGAATCTGTTTTATGACGTGAAGCTCTTACTTTACATGTATAGTTGTCTTTAATGTAAACATGCACAACAGTGAACTACTTCCTAGATGGAAAAATTAATAAAGCTGAGATTCTTTTCCTTCGTGTTGGATGCTTTCTGATTGATGTTTGTCTTGGATCTGTCGATCATGCATCCAATGCGTAGATGACAAAACAAAGAAAAATTTGTCTTGAAAAATGGCAAGAAAGATGGAAAAGGGCATGTTTCTCTCTTAAACTTCTAAAATACGTGATTGCTTGACTTCAAGATGGTAACACCAGTGTTGATAAACACCTAGCTTACAACTAATTTGGAAAATTGATTACGAGTTTATATAAAATATGCTTTTGAGTATTAATCTCAAACGTGTCGTAATCATGGAGCTATTGGTTCGTCTAACCTTGCAGCAATATGTGATCATATCTTCGCTAGGAGGCATGGAACTTTCTATCCTCAAAATTCTAGTTCCCATAACTATTGTAGAATTTTATTTATGTATCAATTGTTGTAAAATATAAGAGACTATGTTCTGTTTCATAGAAATTTGGACTATTAATTACAAAAAAAAAAAAGATTTGCATATTTTTGCTGCAATCCTGACTAATAATGTGGTACACAAAAGTTGTTTATATGGTCTTCTTCTATTCAATTTGTTCATTGTAGATGAATTTGTACAACTAATCTTCCTTTTCAGCTTGTGATGCACAAAAAAAAACAAGCAACAACAGTGGACATAGAGATATTGTGCAGGCTTCAGAGAGCAACGATTTGATTATATCTTTTTGGTTTCAATGAAGCTTTTAATTTTGTTTTTGAGATTTGTACGATATGATCTATTTTATTTAGTGATGTAATATTCCGAACTTTGGGAGCAGGTTAAAATAACCATATGTGCTCCGAAAAAGAAACGGGCATTAATTTTGGGCAATGCTCGAGTACTACTAGAGTATCGAAGCTTAAAAGAAGTTTTGGAAAAAAATGAAAAATTTGAAATTCTGGGGGGCATTTTCGTAATTTTGGAAAACTTTGGGGGCATACATGTAATTAATGTTTTAGTGATGAACAATAATGAATGAGTGATATTGCATGTTTTAGTGAAATCGAATTAAATTAATCGAGTTTAGAAAAGTTTTAGGACAGAAGTACAATTTTTGAAACGCCACTTTGTGAATATGAAAATTTTGGAGGGCTATTATGCAATTTTGAAAACTTTTGTATCTAGGTGTCATGTTTTAGAGAAAATTCTATAAATTTCTGCCACCTCTTGTTAGGGTGTTGGTGACTATTCAAAAGTTAATAGAAAGAATAAAATTTGAAACTTTAGAAATTTAAAAAAAAAGAAGGGAGAACCCTTCCATTTTGGGAAAGGATAAAAAGAAACAGGAAGAAAGCAACAATAAAAGAAACACAAAACACACACACAGAGAGAGAGAGAGAGAGAGAGAGAGAGAGCTCAGGGAAGAAAGCAGGGGATAAGGAAAAGAAAAAAAGGGGGAAAAATGATAGAAGGAAGAAACTGAAATATCCAATATGTAATTTCTTTACTGCCAATTATGCGCATAGTGGAAAAGCCTGTGCAGTGTGTGTGTGTGTGTGTGTGATTGAGCGTGTACTATGTGTACTCGGGTGTGTATATAAGTGTGTACGCTCAAATAGGGGGTAGTGGGAGTAGGTATTGGGTGTTAATTTGGTGTTAGGATGAATTCCCGAGAGTTGTAGGTGATCAGTGTGTGCGCGTTTGGGTGTTGGCTGTGTGCCTTCTTGAAGTGTTCAGTGCGTGTGGTACGCCGGCAAATGATTGTGCATCCAGGTGTGTTAATGTGTGTGTTATGTGTTAGTTGTATGTTAGAATGTAATTAGGAGAGATTTAGGTGTTTAGAAGAGCGGTGGAGTGTGTGCGTTTGTAAACTATGTACTGTGTGTGCAAGATTGTGTGTTTCGGTTGGAAGAGAAGAAAGAAAGAAGATGATGCGTGTGTAAATAAGGTTTTTTTTAATGTACGTGTATCGAATAGTAGGTATTATTGTCACTAAAGATAGAAATTATTTTAGGCAGTTTTAATCCGAATTTTCATAAAGAGTTAAGGCAAAAATTGGACAAAACACAAAACTGTAACCCCTATTATTTTTTATGAGACCTACACTCTGAAATTTTCGGTGAATTTTCAGTGTCCGCGAAGAGCGCTAAATCAGAGTATCGTTTAACTAAAATTATCAAATTATTTAGCAAACTAAGCTAATTTAATCTGAAAATTTTAGAAAAATCTTATTTTATTTGATATGTTTCATATTCTAAAATTTAGTGTCATTCCGAGGTTGATCGATATTTTTCATGGAACTAGTCTTTTAGCTCTCGGTCCGGACACCGGTTCGGAATTTTTGGATAAAAATTTATTTAAATACTTTTTAGTCTAGAATTGACATTAGGATGCTTAAAATAGTATTTTAAGATTTACAAAAATTTATTTAAATACTTTTTAGTCTAGAATTGACATTAGGATGCTTAAAATAGTATTTTAAGATTTTTTGGGATTTTTCTGTTGCCGGAAACCTAGGGTTATTTTGGTAATTTGCCATCATGAGGGGGTATTTTTTTAATTTGACCTAAAAGGCATATTTCGATAAAATTGCATACAGTAAGTTTATTATAGTGATTTTACGTACGAGAAGACCATTTTAGTGATTTAAGTCTGAGAGGGGCAATTTGGTAATTTTACACCAAAGGGCATTTTGATAATTTTATCTATGCGGTAAGAGAGGTTCATTTTGGAAGTATGTATAAGTCCGTATTAAGTTATAATATTGTGTTGTAGGCTGTGTTCTAATGATTCGATTGTTCCATTTGCGTTAAAGCAACAGATTTTTTGGTTAGATAGCATAGCTTCGGATCTATGTAAGGGATTTTATCTAAACCCTAGGTAAGGACTTTTGTCCGAACCCTATTTTGATAACTTGTACTCGTAAGTACTCCTTTGATTTACTTATGACTAATGTCGAACTCTAAAGCATCTACTGATATCAACATGTTATTGCCTAGAAAACCCTAATATTGAACATGAATCAATTAATTGGAAATATTGTGATGCTCGCCTGTTATTGCATGCTGAGTAAATATGACAATAGTTTGTATCCGTTCTTCCGAATTGTTGTGCTTAATTTTGATAATTATTTGCAATCATTTTTGTTGTTTATTTGTGATTTTCTTCTAGAATTTCGAATGAGGGCTTACATCTGTACGTTTATTGTTATTAGAACCCGTATTGATTTCAGTGATTTGAGCTTATGTTAACGCTCATTGATATTGTTGATTTTTCTGTGCTATCCTGGGTATCCATTATGTGGGGAGGCGGTATAAGGCTGACTTGAATCTTGCATGAAGCGCAGGCTAGTACCCAATGGGACTAGTATTTATTATGGTACATCATGCATGTGTATACTACCAACTTTGCCTGAGTGGCATCGTAATTGCCTAGGATCAACGTTGATTTTTTATTTTATCTGCACCATATGTACCATGATTGTTATGAAAATAACTAAGAAAGGATTATCTCAAATAGTTTGAAATCCCTCGAGAAAGCTTTGTTGTATTTTAGAAACGATGACTTTGAAAATGTTTATTGATCGTTTTGGAACCCGTCGTGATTGTATTTGTCTATTTTGATATTTATTTATGATAAATTTTGATCATTTTAGAAATCATTGAGTTTTTGATCGTTCGAAGTGTTTTAGAAATCATCATCGATTGAATTCTTTGGAATCTTAATGTAATCTTTTTGTAGTCCTTGTACGACCTTACTGAGCTCTCACAAGGTCACCTTTCGTTTGACTCCCTTCTGTAGGTGATGATCAGCTGTAACACGTTCAGGAATCGGTCCGAGTCTATGTGAGATTTCGGTGAGCCCATCACTACTGTATAGAAATGCCCATGCGTGGGTTGGTACTGTTTATTTGTTCTTAGGAATATGAATTGCGAAGGATCTAAGCTGTAATAGTTTAAGCCAAGCAGTTGTAATCTAGTATTTTGAGAAATCTGAGTTGATGTCGAACTAGATGATTTAGAATATGTGTTGGTGAATAGATTTGATAGGTTTGATGTAAACGGTAGGTTAACGACCAGGTGGTTCGGGGTGACGGATCTCCAGATTTCAAGGGCGTTACAGTTGGTATCTGACCAGCTCTGCCCTGCGGTATTTGAGAGTATAAGTACATGATTCTGTAGGTATAAAACTGAGTATAAGTATATGATTCTGTAGGCATAAAACCGAGTATAAGTATGTGATTCTGTAGGCATAGAACCACAGGGTATAGGTAACACGATTATGTAGAATTGTACCCCGATTAATGAGATGGGGTAGGATGATGGTAGAGTTAAGAAGTTTGCCTTTGGCTAGTCATTGTGTTGTTCTTTACACCCGTGTTGGTATAACCCTGATAACTATTTATTGTATCTGTATGGTCTGCACTTAAAGCTCTAGCAGTGGAGATAGTACGGAGGGCCTGGGGTCCCCGATATATGGGATTCTGACAGGTTTGTATGCGACGAGTAGAGATTCAGGATTTTTCCAGGTATTGGTAAGACTTGAACAAATGATCTTTAGATTGAAAAATGTACTATATGGAGGTTTTATGATTGTAAAGGAGCACCTCTACCTAATAAGGGAACAACAGAATGCAGAATCGATGGTTGCAGTTTTGAACACTATGAACCCGATTCTAACTTTAATGAAACAGAATCTGGCCAACCAGCCACAAGGAGTACCGAATCCGGCCTAACCACAACCATAACCTCGAGATGAGAGTATCTTGGGTGATCCTAATAGATGAAATGACTAGCTACAGGGGGTTGCTAGACCTTATAGGGACAGCAAACTGGATTAGCAAAGTTGAGGAAATTTTGAGCAACCGATTGTATAAATTTTGAGCAATTGTAAGTGAAGTGACAAAAGGTTGAATTTACTATATATAAACTGAGGGATAAGTTCAAAGATGGTGGAGAATGGTAGCGAATAGTCAGGCTCATCAGCAATTGATCGATGTCACTGGAGAACAATGTAGGGAGTTATTACTTGACAGGTATTTTTACAAGATTTCATGAACTGATGTTAAGGGAGTTTGTTAATGGGAACAAGCAAACTAAGAGTCAATAGACGAGGTTGAGATGAGGTATTGTTGTGTCGCTAAAATTACGGTAAGGATGTTATTGACGAAGGCATGCTGGAAATTTGAATATGAGCTTAGGCCTGAACTGAGAGATAGAATGATCCCAACTCGATTGGCAAGCTATGTGGAATGTCTTTATTTGGTATGTGTTTTGGAACAGTTAAAGTCTGACAATAGAAAAGGGAAGAGTAAGCAGAGGCCAGATAGAAGAGAAATAAGTAAGAATTTTTCCAAAATAGATTTGTAGGAGCTGACAGTCGCTAGCAAAAAGTTTTACAGTTGACACAGCACATGCCCAAGGTTAAAGGTTAGGGCTGAATCAGGGATTCAGGCCCACTTCGATTCGCTCGTATTGAGATCTGGATAGAGTTCTAAAATTCGATCGAGGCATGAGATATGATTTAGGGGAGCGCAAGGTGAATGCACTCGACCAGCGGATTCTGAAGTTTGACCTACCTAGAGTACTGGTCAGGGTGGCGGGTCAGTTTTTCTGGCCACCCCATATGTCAGGCATGGGAGAAGTCCGAATGGTGAGTTATGCAATAAAGTTATCGGATAATGTGTTAGGCATGATAGTGTGGAACATTAAGTTTGAAAATTGTTTGCTTGTAAGAAATAATTTGTTGTGTACCGATAGCTAGTAACAACGAGCATTGTTCCTCGGTAGGAAGAGGACAAGGTCATTAAGGGCTGAGGCCCAGAATATCAGTTAAAGTTTGTTTAATGGCTGCTTAGGATGTTGTCACATCTGATGACGTGGTGCCAGGTTCACCATAGATTAAATCATTAGATGTTCGTATATTGCTTAATTCTGGAGCGTCATACTTTTTGCATCTGCTACTTTGGCACAGTGATTGAGGGTGGAGGTTTGTCCTTAGTAACTGATCTTGGGATAGGCATCCCGTTGGGAGAATCTTTGAGTGTTTCTACAGTTTTCGGTGGCTATACAGTCTATGTTGTGGATAGGGATCTTCTTGTGGATCTCATCCTATTTGTTGTTCGAGCTTTGATATCATGCGAAGCACGGATTGATTACACTCTAATCACGTATATGTAAGTTGTTAGGGGAATACCTAGTAGTGTTTGGAAGTTCGTAAGGTATGAATAATGGTTAAGTTTGTGGTTCGCATGATGTGTAAGAATGAAGTTCTCGGGACATGATTGTTGTTAAGACTGGGAATTGGTTTGGGAATATGATAGTAAATTTGGAATTATATCTTGTCAGTTGTTCGTTCTTTTGTCTGTTGAATTCAAAGATGACTTAATTGAATGTCAGCTTACGCTGAGACGTCAGAGAAGATGTCATTCGTGCCGAGTCGTCTTATTCCTTTTCGGGTTATTTATCTATCTTTTCGAATTATTTGGACTTAATGGGGTAGTATATGACCCACTGGCCATGAGAAAGCTACGAATCTTGTTAAGGACCAATAATTCCTTTCAATTTTGATTGTTTCGGGTCATTGGATTGACTTTTCTTTGCCAGACCTATATCATCGTTTCTGTGTCTGTCGTTTTTTCTGAAATGTCACAGAATTTTGTTGTGAACCCCGAGAGCCAATATACATGATTTTGTTAAAGATTTTAGTGTTTTAATTGTCTGGTCGCAACTATTATTATCATTATTTGCATAGTTTTCCCGACCTGAATATGAGGATATGTAGATTCCTAAGCTTCAGATAATCTGTGAGCGAGAATAGACTCTGAGAACATGGATTAGGTTTAGATAAGCTATTCGATGATTTGGTTTATGATTGGAACCTTGGCTGAACACGTGATAATAGACAGTATGTTATTTGCTTTTAGGAACCGAAAGGTTTTAAATGTTTAACTGAAACGGATGATGGAAGGATAAGGCTATGAGACTTGTGTAAATAATGTGACTGCGAATCGAAAGTGATGTGATAACATAGAGCCTTATACTCTAGTGAAAATGAATACATAAGTATCCAGAATCATATGCTATGCTATGTTAGGAGAACGCATCTCTAAGTGACGAATTTGGTAACAACTTGGACTCGTTGAGATAAGGCACACTCTGAAATCGTAGTGGTGATAGTTTTCTGTCGTTCTGTGAAATGCACCCAATACCGTAAGTATCCAATACATAGGTATGTTAAGATAACACGCCTCTTGGTGATAAATTCGACAATAGTTTAGACTTGTTGTTTTGGGATGTTAGAATGCACAGTGGAAGCCTAGGGGCAACAGTTTGCTGTCTGTTGTGAAGTGTAAGGTTTACAGGAATTGATTATCCTATCTATGCAGCTTGAGGGTAAACTTACCATCATTAAGTAGATGGTATGAACGATATAACCTTTGATATAGAATCAGTACAATGTAGTAGAAACTATGGTATTAGAGGTTAATTTAGTTCCACTCGTATGCGTTGAATTCAGAGTGCTGTAAGTTTAGCTCAGTGAGTTTTGTATTGGCTAAGTCATTGTTTTGGAGTACTAGAACGGTTAGAGCATGAATGCTAACCTGACCAGATTGAGTTTAGCATTACGTTCAAGTATTCATGGAAATGAATGTGGGCACGAAGATTAGGGGTAGCCTAGCTGCAGCGCTACAGTTATCAGAGTGGCATATCGAAAATATAGTGCCTAGTTGTTATAAGTGATAGGGTATCCGCAAACAAATTTCGAGAAATTTTTTTTATAAGGTGGGGAGAATGTTATACCCTGAACTTAGCAGGTTGAAATAATCATCTGTACTCCAAAAAATAGACGGGCATTAATTTTGGGCAATGTTCGAGTACTAGTAGAGTATTTTCGTAATTTTGAAAAACTTTGGGGCATACATGTAATTAATGTTTTAGCGACGAAAAATAACGAATGAGCGATAGTGTATGTTTTAACAACATCGGATTAAATTAATAGATATTAGAAAAGTTGGGATAAAAATATAATTTTTGAAATTTTCGGGGCCATTTTGTGAATATGAAAAATTTAGAGGGCTATTGTGCAATTTTAAAAAATTTCGTGTCTAAGTGTCAAGTTTTAGAGAAAATTCTCTAAATTTTTGTCACCTCTTGCTAGGGTGTTGGTGACTAATCAAAAGTTAATGTAAATAATAAAATTTGAAACTTTAGAGAATTTAAAAAAAAAGAAAAGATAAGAACCTTTCCATTTCGGGAAAGGAAGAAAAGAAACAGGAAGAAAGCAACAGTAAAAGAAATGCAAAACACAGAAAGAGCAGAGCTAGGGGAAGAAAGCAGGGGAAAAAGAAGAGAAGGAAGAAATTGAAATATCCAATAGGCAATTTCTTTACCTCCAATTATGCGCATAATGGAAGAGACTGTGTGCGTGCGCGCGTGCGCGTGTGTGTAATTGAGTGTGTTCTATGTGTGCTCAGGTGTGTATATAAGTATAAGTGTGTACGCTCAGATAAGGGGTAATGGGTGTAGGTATTGTGTGTTGATTGGGTGTTAGGAAGAATTCCCAAGAGTTGAAGGCAATCTGTGTGCATGTTCAGGTATTGGCTGTTTGTGTTCTTGAAGTGTTCAGTGTGTGTGGTATGGGGGTGAGTGATTGTGCACGTAGGTGTGTTACTGTGTGTGTTATATGTGTTAGTTGTATGTTAGAATGTAATTAGGAGAGATTTATGTGTTTGGAAGAGGGGTGTGTAGGTCCCTAAGTACACCTAGAGGGGGTGAATATGTGTTTTATAACTTTGAGTATAAATTAAAAACGAGATTACAAAGTAATTACAGGTATAACAACAACAACAAAAATTCAGCACAGAGATTTATACTGGTTCGGCCCTACCAGCCTACGTCCAGTCCCCGAGCACTCCACACAAGGGAGACCTACTTGAGCTTTTCACTAACCAGCTAGCTTTGGTTGCTAGCTCAAATCGCAGTACAATTTCCGAAACCCTTTTAAGGTTTTCAACAATTTACAAATGAAAAGAGATTTACAATTTGAATACAACAAACAAGCTCCTTCTTGTGCAGATGTTACAATGATTAAACTAAGATTAAGCCTTCTTAGGTGGGAATATCTATATTCTTTCAAGAACCAAACCAAGAAGCTTACAATAGACTATCTCAAAGATGAACTCACTCAATAAAGAATAGATGAGAATAAGAGAACAAGATGAGATAGTGTTTTGAGATGAGTTAGAGAGAGTGTTTTGAAAGATTCGCAAGTGATGTCTTAAATGCTCTCAGGGATCCCTTTTTATACTGGAGAAGAAAATGAACTGTTGTGAAAGGAAAGCCTGAAAATTGATTCGACCGAAACATAAGATAGAGTCGACTGAAAACTTAGTGAGAACAGACATTAAAGAATTGAGTCAACCGAAAACGCCATTTCATTCGACTGAAAAGTTTTGCTTTGATTGAAAATATTTGCCTCTACTGAAAAGTTTTGCTTCGATTGAAAAGTTTTGGCTTCGACTGAAAACTTTTGGCTTCGACTGAAAACTTTTGCTTTGACTGAAAACTTATTTTTAAGACTAGAACAAAGGAACTGCACAATTGAGTCGAATACAAACTGTTTGCCATCGACTGAAACATTCAATTTGGTTCTCTACTTGAATTTTTGCGGGATCTTTTCAGAAGGACTTAGAAATGCTAACATGGATAAAAAAAAAAGACTTCAGGTTCTTGCATCTTCAAGGTAGTTTGAGTCTTTGAATCCCAAGTCCAAGTCCGAGTTCAAGCTTTGTCCAAGGCATCATCTTGACTTTGTTTGATTAGGATAAATCCTGAAATGATTGTCTTAATAAGTTTCTCAGATTAATGTTAGAGATAATGAATTTGGAATCATCAAAATTGATAAGTCAACAATCTCCCCCTTTTTGATGATGACAACATTAGTTCTGACATTATATAAACATACTCCCCCTTGATCAGTTAACATCAAACAAGTAATGACTAAAAGAACATCTTATAATATTCAGTAAAAAATTGTTAAAGATGTGTACAAAGAATGATCAATAATTAATCGTTCTCCGCCTTTGTCAAATCAAAAAGAGAAGCAGCCAATGCAACAATCAAATGAGTAAAATAAAAAAGATCTAGGGCTGACGGCAGCGAGCACCCTGTGCAGAGGAGGATGGATCAGTAGGCGGCGGAGCAGATCGACGAGCACCTTGTGTAGAAGAGGATAGATCAATAGGCGGCGGAGTGGTTGTGGGTACTTCAATGACTTCTAAGACACGAGGAGAGCACGGCATCGGAGGGTGGTACTTGAGATACGGGTTGAAGAACCATTCTTCCCTTTGGGTGCAGGTGTGTCGAGGGAAAGATATCCGAACGAGTCACCCTAAAGCCATGAGCCTGATCGAAGATCTGATGTGCCAGGTAGCGGTTATGTTCAGTTAGAATGCTCATAGAGAGATAGGTCTGGCGACGATGAGCCTGAAGAGCAACTTCCTGCTATCGGTGAAGATCATGCTGCATTTAAGTCAAATTCTCCAGGATTTGAGTATGGTTGAGAGGAAGAGAGGAAAGGTTAGAGGTGAGTTTGTTAAGAAGGGTGTGAAACTCTATTTGGTTCGAGAGAAGCTGGGCTGAGGAGTGTTGAACCGACTGCTGAAGAGTGGCAAGCTCATGAATAAGGACGGTATGGTTGGCTGCAATAGAGGCAGCTAGGGTGGTTTACGATTCAAGTATTAACTGAATCGAAGTGGAGAGACGAGAAAGGTGCTCAAATAGTTTGGAGTTATCGGTGAAGAGGAACTCATCAAAATTAAGATTTGAGTAGTCGTTAAGTGGGCTGAAAAAGAGATCAGAGGGGTGAGGAGGGGTGGGCAGAGGTGGTACCGAGGAGGGAGGGTCAGAGGGAGGGAATGGTATCGAGGGAGATAGGTCAATAGGCACAGAGGGTATGAACTGAGAAGGAGTAGGTGGTGGGGGCAGAAAGGACGGGGAAGGATCAGAAGGTTCAGGTGGGGGAACTGCAGGGGCAGGAGAGGGAGTAGGAGCAGGCGCGAGAGCAGGAGCGGGAACTTGAACTGACTGGGTATGGGAGGCATCAGTAATAGTGATTCGCTTAAGAGATACAGCGTCGGTGGTGAGATAAGTGCGAATGGCGAATCCCGCACGACGAAGAGAAGTTTCGTCAAGAATAGATACACATTCTGAGATAGATGTAGGAAGAGGGACATGAAAATATTCAAAGACACGAGTCAAGAGGAGACCAAAGGGAAGCTTAGCAGAGGATTTTTTTCTTCCTGGCATCCATTATAAGTATGATAATAGCCGCAATGTTTAAAAGAGAGCCCCGAATGAAGTGCCTGAGGAGAATAATGTCAAGATATGTAAAGGAGGCATAAGAGCCAGAACGGCCAAAAAGGTTATAACACAGAATAAGGTGAAGGACACGATGAAGAGGGGAGAGGTCACCTAAACTAGGTTTGCAGGGTCGAGAAATGGACGGGTCTCCTAGAAGGGTTTGTGTTTGTTGGAGTGGGGTAAAGGAGCTAGTGGTGCACCACGTGTTTTTGGGAAAAACAATGGTGGAGGATTGATTTGTAAAATTGAGAATTTGGGCTAAGGTGGTGGCATCGAGGTGAATGGTGAGCCCATTAACAAATGTGGTCAAAAAGGCTGAGAACAGGGCATTAAATGTCATATTCGAATAGAACATTTGAACAAGACAAGGGTAGTAAATGGAGGGAGGAGAGAGAATGGAGGGACAACCTATTCGGTCAAAAAGACCGGTAAGACCAAGTTGACTCATTAGGTTGACATCACTTGGGCGACTCGGTACGACCTCCCGACTAACAAAATTTTTGTAAAAGTTGATTTAGTCATCAGCGGACTCAAAAAAATAGGGAATGTGAAGAATTTGGTTACTATTAATATAGGGACAGGTGGCTGGTGGGCAGGAAGGAGGAGAAGAAGATGCAGCAGGATGAGGAGCAGTACCTGAAGAGGATAGATGAACAGTTGACGTCTGGCAGGTGCAGCGAAGTGTGGGAGGTGGTGGTAGAGCAGCAGCCGTAGCTGGTGGTGAAGCAGCAGCAGGTGGAGGAGCCACGTCGAATTCATCGTCAAGGTCAATTACAAGACGGCGGCGACTGCGAGTGCGTGGGTTTGAGTCCATCTGGGCCCAGAGGATAGCTGGGCAAGAAAGAGAAAAAAAGCAAAGGTCTGTAAAAACTGGACAAGGAACAGTGAAAAGGGTAACAGTAAAAAGTGAAATGAGGAAAAAAAAAGGTATATATAGAGGACGGATTTTCGGTCGACTGAAAACTCATTTTCAGTCGACTGAAAAGATTTAAGTTGACTGAAATATGACTTTGCAGTCGACTGAATCCAACAGTCGATAAATAAGAAAGAAGTTTTCATTCGATCAAAAAGTATTGAGTCGAATGAAAACTACTTTTCAGTCGACTTAAACAAGCAGAAACATGACTGAATAATCAAAGAGAAAGTTTTCGGTCGACCAAAAACTTTTAAGTCGACTGAAAAAGTGACATTTTAGTCGAATAAAAAGGATTTAGCTAAGATCACACATTCCTAAGCGACGACGAAGAGAACGAAAGGAGGATTCAGCTAAGGGTTTTGTAAAGATATCTGTGAGCTGATCTCTAGAACTAACTTTCTTGAGTTCTATTAAACCTTTCTGAACATTGTCTTAAAGAAAGTGGTGACGAATATTGATGTGCTTAGTGCGCGAGTGTTGAACATGATTTTTACTAATATCAATAGGACTACTACTGTCGCATATAATAGGAATATGATATATTTTGACACCGAAATCCCACAAAGTTTGACGCATCCACAGTACTTGGGCACAACAACTTCTAGCCGCAACATATTCTGCCTCAGCTGTGGAAAGAGCCACAAGTTTCTTACTGTGCCAGGACACTAAAGCATCTCCAAGGAATTGACAAGTACGACTGGTACTCTTACGATCGACAAGACATCTCGCATATTCAGAATCTGAAAAACCTACTAGATCTAGCGAGGAGTTACGCGGATACCATAGTCCTAAATTTAAAGACCCAGAGAGATATCTAAAAATATGTTTAACAGCAGTAAGATGAGATTCTTTGGGACAAGCTTGAAAACGGGCACAAATACATACACTAAACATTATGCCAGGTCTAGAAACAGCAAGATAAAGCAAACTACCAATCATACCACGATAAAGTTTGTTATCTACATCTTTACCATTTTCATCTTTGACAAGATTAACGCTAGGAGAAATAGGGGTCCCTCTAGGTTTAGCATTATTCAGGCCAAACCTTTTCAAAAGCTCCCGTGTGTACTTGGATTGACTTATAATAATTCCTTCTTTTGACTGCTTGATTTGAAGTCCAAGGAAAAAGGTAAGTTCTCCCATCATGCTCATCTCAAATCCCTATGCATACTCTCAGCAAACTCTTGGCATAGATCATTGTTAGTGGTACCAAAAACAATGTCATCAACATAAACTTGAACTATTAAAATGTGCGAATTGCGAATTTTTTGTAAAAAAGAGTAGTATCGACTTTGCCACGAGAGAATCCATGATCAATGAGGAAGCTTCTAAGACGAGTGTACCAAGCTCAAGAAGCTTGTTTAAGAATGTACAAAACTCTTGACATAGATCATTGTTAGTGGTACCAAAAATAATGTCATCAACATAAACTTGAACTATTAAAATGTGCGAATTACGAATTTTTTGTAAAAAAGAGTAGTATCGACTTTGCCACGAGAGAATCCATGATCAATGAGGAAGCTTCTAAGACGAGTGTACCAAGCTCAAGAAGCTTGTTTAAGACTGTACAAAGTCTTTTTCAGCTTAAAGACATGATTAGGGTATTTTTCATTTTCAAAACTAGGAGGTTGTTTAACAAACACTTCCTCCTGTATTACCTCATTCAAGAAGGCACTTTTCACGTCCATTTGAAAACGTTTAAAGTTTATATGACATGAAAATGCCAAAAGCATTCGGATAGCTTCAAGTCGAGCCACTGGGGCAAAGGTTTCATCAAAATTTATCCCTTCGACTTGATTGTATCCTTGAACAACTAGTCTAGCCTTGTTACAAATATGATCATCCTCATCAAGTTTGTTCCGAAAAACCCACTTGGTGCCAATGACCTTTCGTTGCACATGAGGCAAAACTAATGACCAAACATTGCTTCTCTCAAATTGATTCAATTCATCTTGCATGGCAAGGATCCACTTAGGATCTCTTAGATCTTCTAAAAAAAATTTAGGCTCTATTTGAGAAAGAAAAGCAAGATTTGCACAGAAAAGATTTACCGTAGATCGAGTTGTAACTCCGCTTTCCACATTACCTATGACTTGTTCTAATGGATGACTGGAGGAATATCTCCAACTTTTTAGGAGTGGCTGAGTCTCATCACTGTTGTTGTGAGAGGATGTTGAACACTCCCCCTCAGTTGAGGAGACATTAAGTTTGTTGTTCAAGTCTAGGGAGAGTTCTTCACTATCATCACCTGCATTCTTACTTGGTTTTTCAACATTAGATTCTTCAAATACTACATGCATTGATTCTTCAACAACCAAAGTTCTACGGTTATAGATTCTATATGCTCTGCTTTTTAATGAATAACCAAGAAATATTCCCTCGTCAGACTCGCATCAAACTTACCTAAGTTCTCACCATTATTTAAAATAAAACATTTGCAATTGAAAACCTTGAAGTAATCGATTTTTGGTTTTCGTTTTGAGAATAGTTCGTACGGAGTTTTGTCAAGAATCGGTATGATGAGTACTCTGTTCAGCATGTAACAGGAAGTGCTGACGGCTTCGGCCCAAAAGTATTTTGGCAGAGAGTTTTCATTAAGCATGGTTATGGCCATTTCTTGCAGAGTACAATTCTTTCTCTCTACAACCCGATCTTGTTGGGGCATCCGAGGAGCAGAAAACTCATGTGAAATGCCATTTTGAATACAAAAAGGAATAAAATCTTTTTCAAATTTACCGCCATGATTACTTCAAATTTTTACAAGCTTCAACTCCTTCTCATTTTGAAGCTGCTTAACAAGACTGAAAAAATTTTGAAACGCTTTATCCTTATGAGTTAGAAAAAGAACCTAGGTGTATCTTGAAAAATCATCAACAATGACGAAAGCATAAAATTTTCCACCTAGGTTGGCATTTCTCGTGGGGCCAAAAAAGATCTAAATGAAGGAGTTGAAGAGGGCGAGAAGTGGAAACATTTTTGGCTTGAAAAGATGTTTTTGACTATTTACTATATTGACAGGCATCACAAATCTTATCCTTGACAAACCTTAACTTTGGTAAGCCTCTGACAAGCTCTTTTGAGAGAAGTTTCTTGATTAGATCCATGTGAACATGACCTAATCTATGATGCCACAACCAAATATCATTATGTTGAGCAAAAAGATAAATTTCATGAGAAGAGTCAGATGTATCAAAAGATAGAGTATAGATATTACCATCTTTCTTACTAACCAAGGTACCTCCATCTGAGGCATGACTGATTAGGCATTGATCGCCTTCGAACTGAACTTTGTGTCCACTAACGATGAGTTGACTGATACTTATCAAATTGAACTTCAAACCGTTAACCAAGGATACATTATCTATAGATATGGAACCGGTGCCAATTTTGCCTTTACCGATGATCTTCCTATTCGAGTTGTCTCCGAAGGTAACAAGTCCTCCATTCTTCGGAATGATATAAGAGAAAAGTGAGCGATCAGCGGTCATATGCCTTGAACATCCGCTGTCGAGAATCCATTTGTTGGAATCTACCTTGCTTTCAAGCATACCTACAACAGATTCTGGTTTCGTTCCTTTAGGTACCCACACTTTCTTGGGTCCTGGAAGATTAGATAAACAAGATTTTGGCACCCAAACTTGTTTCATTTTATTTTTTGTAATGGAAGGCAATGACTGATTTCTGACAGCACTAAGAGGACAATTTTTAACTAAGTATCCTTTCTTATTACATACTGTACAGAGTGTGAAGGGTGAGCAAGAAGCTAAATTTTTTTTAAAGAAATTTTTGTAATCTTTTTGCTTCTTTGAAGGATTGTAACCAATTCCACTTTTCTCCAAAACACATCTTTGTCTTCCCAAAAGAATATCCAAGTTCTCTCTTCCTTGGGTAAAATTTGAAAGAGTAAAATTCAGATCTTCAATCTCCTTTTCTAAATTCATTTTTTGTGTAGAAATTTCTTCCAGTTGAGATTTTAAGGATTCGTTTTCAACTGGAACTTTTACTCCTCTGAGAGATTGGATTTCAAAAGACAAATAAGAATTTTCCTTCTTATAAGCATTCAGATGATTTTTTAGAGAAACATTTTCAGAAATATAAAGTTCAACATTTTCTTCTAACTCTTCTTTTTCACCTTCTAACTCTTCAACAGTATTTATCAAAGAAAGAGCCTTAATTTTTAGATTAGCATTTTTAACTTTTCATTATTTTTATTGAGTTCGAGAAAAGCTGACTTAAGTTCATTATAATCAAGATTTTCAGAGATTACCTTATTGGAATGATCATCCTTGGCCATGAAGTAAAGTTGAGCTACGTCATCATCTTCGCTAGTTTCTTTGTCACTTTCATCAAAGTCATCCCAAGTCAGCAGGGCTTTCCTAGGCTTGAACTTCTTTCTTTGAAGTCTCGACTGTTGCTGCTTGCAGTTTTGTTCTTGAGTTACGGACAGTATTTTTTGATGTGCCGAGTTCTGGCGCATTCATAGCAAGCATCAGAATTTTCCTTCACATTCCAATCACTATTATTTCTTTGATGTGATTGGTTTGTAGGATTTCTCCTGATCTTCCCATCTCGCTTGTTTGCAAGAAACTTCTTGAATCTTTGAGTGATGAGAGCCATTTCAGAATCAAAATCATCGCTGCTCTCTGCAGGTTCATGAAAGGTCTCAGCTTTAAGAGCTAAGCTCTTCTTCTTAGAGGTGGTTTCTTAAGACGTCATGAATCTTCATCGTAATTCATGAGTCATTAGAGAACCCACCAATTCTTCAAGCTTCAGCACATTTAAGTCCTTTGCCTCTTGAATGGCTGTGTGTTTTCTTTCCCATCTCTTTGGAAGAGATCTGAGAACTATTCAAAAAACTTTTTTTTCTGGGTAGATTTTACCCAAAAGCTTCAGTCTATTTATAATGAGTGTAAATCTGGAGTACATCTCATTTATGGACTTGTGCTCCTTCATTTTGAAGGCCTCATACTGCTGGACCAACATGTTGATCTTGGTCTCTTTCACTTGATTTGTACCATCATGAGTGACCTCCAACAACCTCCACATTTCTCTAGCTATCTCACATGCTGAGACTTGATTGTACTCATTCATGTCAAGGCTACAATTGATAATGTTCTTACCTTTATCATCCATGGAGAAAAAGTTGTGCCTCATGAGTGTCCATTTTGAGAATTCCTTTTAGAATCTTGATTCCATCCGGTCCATACTTCATCAGAATTATAGGACCATTTTCTACAACATACCACACGTGCGTATCCCGCCTCAGAAAATTGCTCATACGATTTTTCCAGTAGCTGTAGTTGTCATTCTTCAACAAGGGTGGCCTGGTGGTTGCTGATCCTTCTTCCATAATGCGATCTTTAGCTCTAGACGATGAAGTCAGAAGAAAATACCAGAGCACACGGCTTTGATTCCAATTGTAGGACCCTAAGTACACCTAGTGGGGGGTGAATAGATATTTTACAACTTTGAGTATAAATTAAAAACGAGACTGCAAAGTAATTACAAATATAACAACGACAAAAATTCAGCACAGTGATTTATACTGGTTCGGCCCCACCAGTCTACGTCCAGTCCCCGAGCACTCCACACAAGGGAGACTTACTCAAGCCTTTCACTAACCAGCTAGCTTTGGCTGCTAGCTCAAACTGCAGTACAATTTTTGAAACCCTTCCGAGGTTTCCAATAATTTACAAATGAAAAGAGATTTACAATTTGAATACAACAAACAAGCTCCTTTTTTAGCAGATGTTACAATGAATAAACTAAGATTAAGCCTTCTTAGGTGGAAAGATCTATATTCTTTCAAGAACCAAACCAAGAAGCTTGCAATAGACTATCTCAAAGATGAACTCACTCAATAGAGAATAGATGAGAATAAGAGAATAAAATGAGAGAGTTTTTTGAGATGAGTTAGAGAGAGTATTGAGAATGATTCGCGAGTGATGTCTTAAATGCTCTCAAGGATCCCTTTTTATACTAGAGAAGAAAATGAACCGTTGTGAAAGGAAAGCCTAAAAATTGATTCAACTGAAACATAAGATAGAGTCGACTGAAAACATAGTGAGAACAGACACTGAAGAATTGAGTAGACTGAAAACTCCATTTCATTCGACTAAAAAGTTTTGGCTTTGACTTAAAAGTTTTGCTTCGACTGAGAAATTATTTTTAAGACTAGAACGAAAGAACTGCACAATTGAGTCGAATGCAAATTGTTTGCCTTCGACTGAAACATTCAGTTTGGTTCTCTACTTGAACTTCTGTGAGATCTTTTAATAAGGACTTATAAATGCTAATATGGATAAAAAAAAGACTTCAGGTTCTTGCATCTTCAAAGTAGTTCTAGTCTTTGAATCCCAAGTCCAAGTCCGAGTTCAAGCTTTGTCCAAGGCATCATCTTGACTTTTTTTGATTAGGATAAATCCTAAAATGATTATCTTAGTAATTTTGTCAGATTAATGTTAGAGATAATGAATTTGGAATCATCAAAATTAATAAGTCAACAGGGTGGAGTGTGTGCATTTGTAAACTGTGTAGTGTGTCTACAGGAGTGTGTGTTTTGGTGGGAAACGAAGAAAGGAAGAAGATGATGTGTGTGTAAATAAGGTCTTTAAGTGTGCGTGTTTTAATGTGAACAATAAGTGTTATTGTCACTAAAAATAGAAATTATTTTAGGCAGTTTTAATCTGAATTTTTACAAAGAGTTAAGGCAAAAATTGGGCGAAACACAAAACTCTAACTCCTATTTTTTTTACGAGACTACGCTCAGGAATTTTCAGCGAATTTTCGGTGTCCATAAAGAATGCCAAATTAGGGTATCGTTTAACTAAAAATTGAGTTATTTAGCATAGCAAATCAAGCTATTTTCATCCGTAAATTTTTAAAAAAAAATTTTAAAATACTTTTTAGTCTAGAAATGACAGCAGGATGCTTAAAATAACATTTTAAGATATTTTGGAATTTTTTCGGTGACGAAAACCCCCGGGAGTATTTTGGTAATTTGCCATCCCGATGTGGTATTTTGTTAATTTGACTTAAGAAAGGTATTTTTGGGTAAACTTGCATACGTTAAGGTTATTATAGTGATTTTACTTACGAGAAGACCATTTTGATGATTTAAGTCCGAGAGGGGTATTTCGATAATTTTACATACGCGGTGAGGGATGTTCATTACGGGAGTATGTGTGAGTCAGTATTAAGTTATAATATTGTGCTGTAGGCTACATTCTAATGATTTGATTGTTCCGTTTAGGTTAAAACAACAATTTTCCGGATAGATAGCATACCTTCAGATCTAGGTAAGGAATTCTATATGAACACTGGGTAAGGACTTTTGCCCAAACCCTTATTTTGATACCTCGTACTCGTAAGTATGCCTTTGATCTACTTATGGCTGATGTCAAACTTTGATGTATGGATTGATATTAGCATGTTATTGCCCAGAAAATCCCAGTATTGAACCTGAATCAATTAATTAGACATCTTGTGACGCTAGCCTGTTATTGCATGCTGAACAAATTTGACAATAGTTTGTATCCGTTCTTCCGAATTGTTGTGCCTAAATTTGATAATTATTCGCATTCATTTTTTATGTTTATTTGTGAATTTCTTCTGGAATTCCGAATGATGGCTTATATCTGTACGTTTATTGTTATTGGAACCCGAATTGATTTCGGTGATTTAAGCTTATGTTAATGCTCATTAATATTGTTAATTTTCTGTGTTGACCTTGGTATGCGTTGTGTGGGAAGAAGGTATAAGGCTGGTTTGAAGCCTGCGTGAAATGCAGGCTAGTACCCAATGAGACTAGTATTTATTATGGTACATCATGCATGTGTATACTAACAACTTTGCCTGAGTGGCGTCATAATCACCCAGGATCAACGTTGATTTTTGATTTTATCTGCACCATATGTGCCATAATTGTTATGAAAATGACTAAGAAAGGATTATTTCAAATGGTTTGAAATCCCTCAAGAAAGCTTTGTTGTATTCTGGAAATGATGACTTTGGAAATAATCTTATATTGATTGTTTTGGAGCCCGTCGTGATTGTATTTGTCTATTTTGGTATTTATTTACAATAAATTTTGATTATTTTGAAAATCATTGAGTTTTTTATCATTCGAAGTGTTTTGGAAATCATCGTAGGTTGGATTCATTTGAATCGTGTTGTAATCTTTTTGCAGTCCTTGTACGACCTTACTGAGCTCTCAGAAGCTCACCCTTCGTTTGACTCCCTTCTGCACGTGAAGATCAGTTATAGCACGTTCAGAAATTGGTTAGAGTCTGTGTGAGATTTCGGCGTGCCCATCACTACTGTATAGAAAGACCCCTGCGTGGGTCTGTACTATTAATTGTTTCTTAGAAATTTGAATTGCGAAGGATCCAAGCTGTAATAGTTTATGCTAAGCAATTGTAATATAGTATTCTGAGAAATCTGAGTTGATATTGAATTAGATGATTTAGAATATATGATAGTGAACATATTTGACAAGTTTGTTGTGATCCGGTAGGTTAACGATTCGGTGGTTTAGGGCGGCGGAGCTCCGGATTTCGAGGGCGTTACAAGTGAACATGTAATTTGTCGTATTGAGTGTTAGTTTGTGGTGTATATGATATAATATTTTTTGTATTACTTGGAATTTAGTCTCGAATGAATCCTAGTTTGAAGAATTAAATTGTTGTTGGTTATGGTTAATTGTTTGAAACAGGTTTGAATTTATAAAAATTTACAAGAAATACAAAATAACCTCTTTTTTTACTTTAAGCAATGGAATTCTACTGCTAAAAATCTTTTTACAGATCAATAAAGATTTTCAGAGACAGATTTTTAGCGTCGTTCCTAAAAAAACTTTTGTGATGGTCTTTTAGGGACGAAAATTCCATTCCGTGCCTAAAAGTTTTTTTAAACTTTCTTTCTAAAAAAGTTCAAAAATTAGACAAAATATAAAAAATATCTTTAGCAACGGAATAAAAGTAATTAATTTCGTGGGTAAAAACTTTATTTTTGCTGACGGATCAATAAATTCCATCGCTAGTCTTTTAGAGATGGGGTTTCTACCCACAAACTTTTAGCGATGGTCAGTCCGTCGCTAAAAAGTCCTTACCAATGAAATGTGGACTTTTAGCGACGAAACTGTCTGTCGCTAAAATTGCTTTTTCTTATAATGGTAGGTAAGCTAATTTAAATTGACTGAGGTTACATAAGCATCCAAGTCTTCCGGCTCTAGAGCATCTTTAGCAGCACGACTTCCGTCCATAACCTCTCCCATAGTCAGTGGTCCTTAATCATCCAATTATGCGTTTCACCCTGTGCTGGAGTGATCACATATACTGTCTATGAACTGGTTGTCCACCTCATAGATAAACACTGACATAAACATGTATGTGAAGCATGTTGTCATTGCTTCCAACTCCATCCAATCTGACACTCCTTCACTACCCTGCGTGATTTGTATTGGTAGTTCTGCATCCTCGACCCACTTGCAGTCGTAGAATATCTCTCATCCTTTAATCTGCTTTCCGATCTCAACACTGTAAACAGGCTCTGAAAATCCATAAAAAGTCCCACTCTCTCCTTCTTTGATGAAGTGTCCATGCATAGTAGAGATCTTGGTCATGCTTATGCACTTCTCACTTTTCTTGTCCTTCTTGGCTAGGCGAGCTTCCAGATAGCTTATCTCCTTTCTTTTTCTGGTTGCCTTGTATTCTAAGCCGAATTGGTCTTTCTTGTTTTCCATATCCGTAAGCTAGGAATTCCTTGATATTTTTAGCCTAGGGCTTTTCCAAGGAAAGTAGTAGAATTTCCACAGCACTGTTGTACTGCTGTAGGGGCAAAGGTGAGGAATTTTTCACAGTAAAAACTTACTCATACTCTAGACACTGAACCGGGTGATCTATCCTAAATCCACTAAGCAGAATATCCAAGAATAACGTGTTGGATGTGGCTGGTTGGGGTGGGGTCTAGTATACTCGGCCTAATCGGGTCCATGATTGACTGGCTGTCATCAATGCAGTTAACTGTATGAGGAGGAAAGGTTCTCTTCGGACATTCGACTTAACCAGAAGGGAAACTTTGGCTTTGTCGATGAGATCTTGTATGGCGTGTCAAAAGGTGATATATCTCTCTGTGGGGTGACCCTTTTCCTTGATAGTAATCACAAAAGGCGTTCACGTCATATCCTTCTATCATTGCTAGCATGGGGATAGATGGTAGCTTGGAAATCATTTTCCTCCTCCAAAATTATTCGAAGACCTTTAGGGGAGTGGTGCATTTAACAACAATAATTTCCTCCTAGGCTCTGTAGTAGGTTCACATGTCACTAGTTGAGGCGCTTGCACGGTGTTGACATTATTAAATGTTGCTAACTTAGGTTGTACATTAGAACTCCTCGGGCTGACTTTGTATACCTCTGGTGGCTTTGACTCGCAATTAGATAGTTCCCTTATTGATTGTATCTTTTATCTATATGATATATCCCATGAGATCTTTGAACAACATGTGCTAGTGGCCAAAATAATCGTGGTAGACTGGAAGTAGGTTGCTCTTACAATGTTCACTTGCACTTCGTCTTTCGGATGGTTCACCATTTGAGCTACCTTATTCCTCCATCTCATAATGAAAGCTGAAACAGACACCCTCGGCTCTTGCTTTGTGGTTTCCAAATCTCTCTGAGTGATATCTAGATCGGCACTGAGTGATATCTAGATCGGCACTGGTACGACTTTACAAATTCTCTCACAACATCTTCCCAAGCGTGGACTTGAGCTTCATCCAATGTAAGGAACCATCGCAAAGTGGCTCTGATGATGGTACGGTGGAACAACTGTATCAATTGGTTCTGAGTTATCCCGTATGGGGCCAACGCACGCTTGCACATTTTCATATAGATCTTGGGATCCGTAGTCTTGTCAAAATTATCTATCTCCTTCATCTTGAACTCAAAGGATACTCTATCTTCAGGATTCATAGTTAGGGTACTGAGGTCTAAGGGGTCATCGCCTCTCCTCATCCTAGCAATCTGAGACTTGAGCGCCCCTAACTTGTCCTTCCATTCTGGTACCATAGGGGGTTGTTTCTTCTTCCTCGGACTCATACATCCAATCATACTCTGGAACTTTCTTCTTATCATCATTATTTCCCTCTTCTTTTGATTCCTTCCTACCTCTTCTCTTGAGGTTATCTAATTCCTTGACGGTTTAGGATTGTTGCTCAGTTAGTGTAGTAAACCATTCTGAAGATCCATTTGAAGTTCACTGATGATACAAACCAAATCAGAGATTTGTGGGAATTCTCCAGCCATTGGTGTTCGTGAGAGTTTTTTGTATGAGTCTCGATACGAATCACGCTTAGCCTTAACTGTATAGGAAAATTTATGCATATTTTCTGAAGGATGAAGTTTTTGACTAAGCGTACGGTCATCCTAGCAAGTAACTGGCCGGTTGTTCAATAGGTTAATGGTTGATTTTTGAGAATTTTTCTTGAAGTTTTCTAGAGGATAAGGTGCTGACTAACTATCACGGATACTTACGGGGAACGTCAGTGTACGAACTAGCCAGTTTCAAAATTTTGAAGTAAATGCACATATTGACTAACCGTTTATTGGGAGCACAAAAAAAGGTCGGTTAGTCAGTGTCTCCCTTGCTCTTTTCTTTTTTGTGAAATTACCAATTTAGCTTACATAATGTTGGTGGTTGCACTGTCAACATGCCATAGGTCGATACGGGTATTCTCCCAATAAAGGGAAGAGCACTAAGTGGCCTACCTGTGAGTTTATCTCCTTATAACACCAGCGTAGAGGTCACCCAGTCGGCTCGACTGTACCATATACCTCCCACTCGTAACTGGAAAGTTATAATAGATGATCACTTGTACGTATACAAGTCCTTTAATATACTAGGAGACCAAGAAGAATATTTAGTACAAGGCACATGGAGTTGATAGCACAATCAAGAGACTGCCTTGAGCCCAGGAGGACCAAGGGCCTCAACTGTCGCTCTCGAATGTGTGGGTCGGGGTGAGATATGCGCATGTAAGAGGTATGAGAATAAAAGTACAAGTATCACAGTTATGTCATATTGTACATATTGCAAAAATACAAAAATTTACAACAAGGCCAAAAGATGATGAAAAACTTTTCGAGTCTGGTCGTTTTAGTATTTTAGTCCACAGCGAAGTCTCAATTGTGGCGAAGCACCTCGAAAAAATTCCCACGAGGATTTTATTTGGAGTCTCCATCTTATTTAATTAAAGAAAATAGGAAAATAAGAAAATCCCAAGAAATTACTCTATAGTATCCAAAAGATGACAAGTCTATCGAAACTAGAAGAGGGGTCCGAGTACTAAGTTACACAACGGGAAGGTGTTAGACACCTGCCACGCCCTTTCAATCACTACTTCATTTTTAATGAATTTTTGGCCTAAAGAATACGTAACATGAAAAATATAACGAGACTCACCCTAAGCTAATTGTTATTTTTTCTGGCTTGAACTCAACATCAGGGGTCGAGTAACCTATGTATCCAATCGAACTAATCGGAATCAAAGCCACTGTAGTTCGATACTGGTCCTATGAGAAGTAATCTATACTTCGAGTCTAGACTTAGATAAAGAAATGATAAAAAAAAATCTTCTCTTATTGTCTTGAAAATGAAATGCAACTATAGGGAATGAGAGACAATATATATGTTTTCTACCCTAAGAAAAACTAATAATAGTTACCACGCACTATAGCTTGCCTTGACGATGAGGGAATGTTCTCCGTGGTATCCATGATGCAAAGAACAAAAAGATGTTTTTAGAGAAGATTGGTTGGCTAAGATTCTCGAGAGAGACTGTATGTCACTTCACAAAGAAATGGCATGGAAGCTCTAAAGAGAACAAGCTTCTAGACCAGGACCTTCATACCCTTAAAAATGAAGGCCAAGACCCCATTTTTATAGTGTTCAGGGTCCCAAAATCTGACTAGAAACTGTCTGGTTAGAGATAAGGCAGAATAATTGATAAAATTGCAGATCGACAAAAGTCAACCAACCAGTCGGTTATTAAAAAACCGTCCGGTTCACCTCATTAATTAATTTATTTTTCAAATTTTGAGGTATTATATGTCCATAATTTGGGTAATTAACTCTAAAATTACAATGAAATGTACCAGATTCGGGATAAGTCACTCCTTAACCAACAAATAAATTGATTTAATATTTTTTTATCAAGGATAAATCATGAATTATTCTCCCAAATCATCATCTAGACAAAGTATACCAACTAGAAGAATCAAGACTTTGGACCAGACTGACATGCAATACACTAGACTGGACAACTTAATTGAATTGGACATGACAATTTACCTGGACTGAATTAATTAAATAAAACTGAACTGAATTAATTAATTAATTAAACTACAATACTAAGCCCAAACTCAATATCTTTTAAGACATAATAAATCTCATTATTTATTTAATTCTAAATGCCTACAAAAATAGGATGTCTACGTGTATTAACGAGTAGTTGTCGACTTTGGGTTAAAACCTGAGCTGTAGGGAATATCTCTGACTTAAAAGTTAATGCTTGCCTTCCGCCTCATAAAGACCAAAGTATGATCCCTAGTACATACAGTACTCAACATGTCACTAATGCTTCTGAGATCAAATTAGCCTGACCAACCATTGCAAGAATCAGCTCGAGGCCCAAGAGATATCGAATCTAGGAGATCTTTGCCTTCTGAGATAATAATGCCAAATCTCTCCAACCTAGGATTGTACGAAGAGATTCTCACATGTTTTAGAATGCTGTAAATAGAGGGGACAAGAATCCAAATCAAGGCAAGTTTTTTTTTTTTAATAAGCTTAGATGAAAGGGCCAATATTTGATAAATAGATTTCCATATCAGCAATTTAAGTTTCCCAAGGATAGGGATTTTCCAGAGCTATTCCAAAGACAGGAGACATATAGGGGAAGATATACGAAGACTTAACTAAACTATCTGTCAGAACCAGTTAGCAGCTACTGAAAATGCACCCTCCTTGGCATAAAGCGAGAAGCTCTCACCAGCCGACTCAACGGGTAGATGCTTCATATTCAAATTTCAGAGACTATCATAGGTGGAAAGGTGCTAAGACGTAGAGATGTCAATGGGCCGGGCTTGGGCTAGCCCAACCCGAGCCCAAGGGGCCTCCAAAGAAAACGGGACTGGGTCGGGCCTAATGACTGAAAAATGGGCCTGGGCCGGGCCTGAAATCTGGATATTTGGGCCTAGTCCAAGCCCTGGCCCTAGGCCCAATATTTAGGGCCGGGCTTGGGCCTGGCCCGGGCCCAAATTATTTATTTACGTCGATGGCCAACACAAATACATCAAATTAATTGGTTGAGATTGATACATGTTAATTTGGTGTAATATTGACAAGTCTTTTTTGACCTACTAACATTATAATTTATAAGTAGCATTTTTCGAAAGTTTGGTAAATAGAAAATGACGATTACATCTATCAAATTGCTTAATACAATAAACTGATCTTAATCTATTCTCGTTTGCTTATAACCTATTAACTTGAAAAATTGAACAAAGATTGACTTCGGCTAATAGCCGATGGCACGTAAACCCAATAGAAAGAAAATTCTAACTCTATTTAACAATGTTCCAGTATAGTGACATTTTCATAATTATAACAAAATTAGTATCCGTTATAAAAAAAGGTTAAATTTTTTTAAAAAAATATTTGTTGTGACCGTGGTCTCTCTCTCGACTTGATGTAGCCATGCCCTTGTCTGGTGAATGTAAAAAACACGCGAGAAAGTAAGAAGACAGAAATCAGAGGAGCACTGAGCACATCTCATTCTCACCAACCCAGATCAGGAAAAATGAAGAGAAATTGGAGCACACTTTCTTGTCAAAGTTTTCTTAACAAGAACTATAATTCCCAAGCATTCATTATCTTTGAAGATATATAATATAATATCAAAAAATACGAAAGGAAAGCACACACTCCTACTGCGTGTTTGGTGAGATTTTTTTCTCCCCTTCTCTCTGTCTCTCTCTCACTTTTCTCGCTTCAGCTTTTCTTTCTTCCACTCTTACATGTTTTATTAGGGAATATAGCCGTTGGGGGGAAAAGTGAGGGAAAACAAAATTTGAAAAAAAGTGGGCAAGCCCAAAAAAGGGCCCAATTTAGGGCCAATTTCGGGCCGGACTTTTTTCGGGCTTTTTTAGGGCCGGGCCATTTTTGGTGAAACCTTGGCCTGGTCCAAGACCCTTTTATTTTCGGGCCTGCACTGTTCATAAGAGGGCCGGGCTTTTTTCAGGCCGGCCCGCAAGTCGCCCGGCCCATTTGACATCTCTACTAAGATGGACAGCTAGATCACAAGTACAAGTACTTAAAATAAACAAGTCCAAGATATTCCACTGAGCATTCTCCCAATTACAAAACTCTTATAGATAGATGATCAGGTGACGTGTTCGATAAACACCGATCCATCCAACTATCGGTCTCCTATCCCCAATATGCTTTTTGAGAATACGATGTCTTACTAAAATACCGCTCCATATCCATAAATTATTCTAAGATTGGGGACTTGAAGGAATGCTTGCTTTGAAAAAGTAATGACCTTTCAGCACTTGTGCCAGCAGGATGTACAGATTAGTCCAACTGCTTCATGCTTCTTTGACTGACAGCAATTAATTAAAAACTCAAAAATCACAAAAAACCAAGCCTCCTAAATTTTTAGGGAGACACAAGGTAAGCCGAGCTACAAAGTGAATTGATTGACAATTTGATTCCCAACCACCCAAAAGCGAGTAAGGATTTGGTATAACTTATTCGAGACAGAAAATGAAAATTTATAAACACAAGTCTTGAACACGCTGAACAATTCCTCCTTTTTTTAATTTCTCTGGGTTAAACTGGAGAATTTTCATATATGAATAGAAGTTTGTTGCCCATGGTTACAAGAGTAGTTTTGACTACTTTCCATGAAGCACCCAATACATCATAGTAATTGTTATACAACCAGATCGAAATAAGTTTAAGGTTTTAGCTAGGGGATAGAACTCCTCTTGACACAGTTGAATAGTCTTTTCTTCTTTGTTCATGGCTTTCCTGATCTGTTTCCAGTACTGTAGCATATTTGGAGGTGATGATATTCTTTTAAAGCAAAAACAAATAGCATTCAGCAATCCCTTAGTTACATTGTTCCCGTTACTACGGTCTAGCATCTGAGAAATATTGAATTATCATCATTAAATGGAGTAATATGTGTGATCTTGAGACTGGTAATCCAAAAAATGCAAGTCAGTAATGCTTTGAGAGAAGCCATTCTGCGGTTGTTTGCTGGAAGAATTGCTTCAAACTTGTTGTACAGGTTAAGGATCCAGGGCAGGAGCGTTCAGGAGATTGACGGAAAAGGAAATGAAGATCGTAGCACTGGATTCTAGCAATTTTATTCTTGTTTCTAAGAGAATGTCTTAGATATTCCAATATTTCGAACAAAGTTGACTTCGTAGGGAAAGAGTTTCACTTGGAGTTCAGTATTTATTTTGGAAGATCACTTACGATTGATCCCGATAAGCCAAAGGGTTATAAGTATTATGGTACAAAGCTGAGATAAGCGGGAGAATTTGGGGATAGAGAGACAAGCTATAAGGCATTCTTCAAACACAACAAAGTTCACGGTATCCAGTAGTAAAAGGTTGATAGAGGTCCAAAGATTTTTAGTCAACTGGCATGACAGAAAAATATGGTCTGACGATTCTTCTAGAGAATTATAAAGGGGGGAAAAGTGAGTCTTGGGAAACACCAATCTTCGCTAGAAATTCGCTATCTGGGAGTCTATCTAGTAGAAGTTGCCAGATGAAGAAAGAAATTTTGGAAGGTAAACTAAGTTTCAAACTGTCTTCCAAGTTTTTTTTTTCAAAACATAGGGTTACTTATGCGAGCAGAATTTACAGAGTGCAGAAGGTTGTAGGCATTTGAAACAGAGTAATTCCCAGATATTTCAATATTCTAGTGGTAAGGTCTGATGCTCCAGAGAGGGAGATGTGAATTCCCTTGATTCTGGTGGTGACGTGAGGAGAGAACAATTCAAGAAGGGCTTCTATGTTCCATCGATGGGAGACGATTAAGTCCGAGACAGGTTGATTTTCAGTGGTGTTCACTCTGAGAGGTAGGAGGAGGAGATGAGGGGAGAAGTCAGGAATCCAGCAATCTTTCCAGATGTCAACCTATGATCCGTTACCTAAAACCCAAGAAAGATCCATAAACAGAACCAAAATATCTGCCTGGATACCTTTCCAAGCGCAAGAAGAGGAGCTATGTTTAGTAGTATGAAGGAACTTTTGTCGCTTGCAGTACATAGTAAGAAAGACTTTGGCTAGTAGAGAATCAGCCTGAGTGAAGATTTTTCAGCTAGATTTAGCTAGGAAAGCCAGGTTGAAGAGCTTAGAATCTCTAAAGCCTAAGCCTCCTTTTAAGTTTTGGCCCCCCAAAAAGTGTTCCAATTGACAAGGTGGAGTTTTTTTTTTTTTTGTGAAGGTCACTGGACCAGAAAAAAGAGCTAAAAATAGTTTATTTTTTTACAGGCATGAACAGGGAAAACAAAAAAATTGCATGTGATAGACTAGTAGGCTAGAGAGGACATAAGAAACAAGAGTTGCATGGCCTGCTTTGTTAAGGAGATGTCCTATCCAACCCCCACACCTAGATTGGACCTTCTGTATAAGACTTTCGAAAAAGATTTTCCTATCAGTTACCATATCAAGGGAGGTTCCTAGATTAATGCTGAATTTTGCTTCAAACTTAATGCCAAGGCAACTTTCCTATATATGGGGAAGCGTGTTGGAGCTGCAGAATATGGATAATTTTTCGAAGTTGGTGATCTGTCCAGAGATAATACAATATCGATCCTGAACAATTTGATAGTCTCTTAGTAGAGGAAATTGATATGGTAGAAGAGAAAAGTGTCATCCGCGAAAATTAAGTGATTGATTGGCGGGGCCAAAATAGCAGTCTTGATTCCACAACTACCTTTGAGCTGTTCTGCTTTGGTGAGCATTGTAGATAGGACTTCAGAATAGGTGACGAAGATAAAAGGAGAGATAGGGTCTCCTTGTCTTATCCAACATTTCAGATGAAATCTCCTTTTTGTATATAGACTGGCAAACGGGTAAACTCGACTAGTACGGGTAAAAAAATACCCGAAAATTTACGGGTAGCAAAATCATGCACCCGCATCTAGCCCGCCAACTCTGGGTAAACCCGCGGGTAATCCGGCACAAAACTTGTATTTTTTATTCTTAGTTTTTTTAAGCTTGCTTTTATCAGTTTCTCACCAAATAATTCAACTCTTTAATTTCTATCAATATCTACTTCAATTCCTACAGTTGTGACACCAGATCCATACAAATAACCTTAAAAAAAAAAGATCTATATATTATTACAATAATGAGATTACACAAAGACAATAAAGAACTCAAGAAAAATTAGATGAAGAGAGATCTCAGTGGAGATCGAGATCAGCACGTCGGAGGCCTGCCGTGGTAAAATTCATGGCCCATGGTGGTGGGTTTTGAGAATGGTGCGGCGGCTTGCGGTGGTGAAATTCGTGGCCCACGGTGGTGGGTTTTCAGAAAGGGGTTGGGTCTCCTGTGGTGGCGGTGGTCGCCGGTCGCCTGTCGGTCTCTGCGAGGTGAGGGCTTGGTTAGGATGGAGGTGAAAGGCTGAACAAACCAGCGATTGAGATCGAAAGAGAGGATTTTGGTCGGCGTGTGAAGCTAAGGGACAGATCTAGAGGCGGCTGAGAGGCTCCGAATGAGAGAGAGAGAGAGGTCCTATGGTGGGCGTTTGACGAGAAATGGTGGAAGAGTTGTAGAATGAAACCCTAATATTTTCTAGTATATATAGCAGGTTACCGGGTAACAGCGGGTAACCCGCACCCAACCCAGACGAGTTCACTCAAAACGGTCTGGTCCGGGTACGGGTTAATTTCTGGCGAGTAGTCATTTTTGCTACCCGTACCCGCGTTTTAGGTAGCGGTCCGGGTCTACCCGCGGGTACGGTTTGAATTTTGCCAGGTCGATTTGTGTATCCATACGTCAAAATTAATTCCCAAATATTTCTCGATCTTTGGTTTCGCATTTGATTCAAATCCTACTGCAATACTACATTTAATCTCAGCGGTAACATTTCGACTGATTGTGAGACTGGACTTCTCCCAGTTGATACGTTGTACGGACATATTACAGTAAGTACTCAAAACCTGTCTAAACTCATCGTGATCTTTCGAACTTTTTTTAAACCTGAGAAAGAAAATGACATCATCCGCAAATAGTAAGTGTGAAACTGCTGGTGACCATTTGCCGGCTTTGAATCTTTGAATTTTCCCGGACATTCAGCTTGAATTAAACCCACCGATGGGATCATTTTGCCTTTTTCCTTTGTTATACAAAAAGGTTGTTTAGACGCTCCAATAGTTCTTCAATCTATTTAGGTTCAGATTATAGGATATATTTAAAAGTTCTTAACCTCTAGCATTTTCTAAAGTTGATTACTCTCCATCTCTCCGCCCTGGTATACATATTGCTTTTGAGAAAATAACTTAATGTTATGACTCATTTTGCCTTTTTCCTTTGTTATATTAAAGTTCATGTGTCATAGCTTTTTCATTTAGAGCAACTGAAATTTTTTAGGTGGTCCTAGCGATTTGGTCCTCTCGATCACATCCTCCATTATGATTTAGCATCCAATCAAGCACAGGCTTTTCTTGTCACATGAGTGTAATGAACACCCTTTAACCAAATCTCCAAGAGCCACAATGTTAACAACTAAAAGGTTGTGAGGTTCCCTGGACTAAACAGTTCCCTAAAAGGCTAATCCCCTCAAGGTTATTAAACAAGTTGCTAACCGTGGCTTTATTCTAATGCAATTAAAATAGGAATCTTATCTTGAATGATGCAAATTAGTTTACGTTTCTCTATGTACCCTTAAATTTACGTCAAGCTATGACTCAACCGCTACAGATCACGAAAAATAATATTTGAAGTTGTTAGTAAGAGTCTTTTTAGAACTAGACGGCAAAAGATTAGAAATTTGTTGGGAATCTCTTGTGTGTGTTTGCTATTGTACATTTAACTTGTTAGAAAATAGGACTTAAGATTGTGCGCAAGCTGAGCTGCGGTATCACATACTCACTGAAAAGGATTACTGCCTCCAAATTCTGTCTTAATGCTTAACCGTAATTCATCACATACAACCTTATTACGCCTCCACACCCCCCCTCCCCGCGGGAGGGGTGCTCTCCCAGCCCTCCATTCACATAGCCACACCCTATTTTCAGACGCTAGCGAGTAGGGAGAAAGGTGGTGATCCTCGACAAGGCTTATCCCTGAAAACCACAATATTCACTTTCAATTTCTGGTGTGGATTTAAAGATGCAAATTGGAGGGCCTCACGCTCCTGTTGATGATTTCATCCAACTAGTTTCCATGCTTCTGTAGTGGTTAGCATGTGCCACCATTGTTCCATCTTTGGGTTTTGTATTCTATAGAGGTTAGCGCCTACAAATGCTTAACGGGACCTCTTGCTTCCATCTCCATGATTTTATTATAAACAATCACCAACTAAAAGGTGGCGTGCACTGTCCTTTCCAACTTTTGCACCTGTCCATTCCGTCGTTCTATATACTTTTCTCAATATCACTGAATCATGAAAGATTAAGAAATAGTTATAGTCAACTTCATTAACTTTTTGAATGTTACGTGTGTCCAGATTAGAATTTTGAAGATTGTTAATATATATATATATATATATATATATATATATATATACCTTTAGTAATAAGATCGTCTATTTTATAACTTTTTTGCTTGTGTCAGCATATCATATCTATAGCCCTTTGTAACCTTCTTTCCCCACCATCTCATCTACCTTCCGCAGCAGCCGGTGCTAGCATTGTCGTAGCACCATCATGGGCCACTATTACCTCAAACCTAGCACTCAAATCCACCCCAAATCCAAACATAAAGCCAATGTTTGTCCAAATCCAAACATTATCCTCTCTCTCTCTCTCTCTCTCTCTCTCTCTCTCTCTCTCTCACACACACACACACACACACACCCCTTTTTTGATAAGTCTTCACGGCACCACCCCCTACTAGCATCACTATCGCCGCACACTCACCAACAGCACCGCGCGTTGCCCATATCACTACAGGACAACTCTGCAACCGCAACGCATCATGGTTGTCTCCTACCGTGAGGCACTCCCACCTTTGTCGTGCCGATGGGATAAGATCACCACCACTCCAACAGCAACTTCCTTGTCACCACCTCCATGGCCCCACCTCCACTGCCTCAAATCAAAACCACCAACATGCTGATCGGTATATTTATGCCCGTGTGCGTTTGTATTAGACCAACAATTAAGTGATATTATCCCTATATATGTTTGAACTTCGAGACAAAGGGCTTCTTTGCACATATTTCATAAGCAAATATTAAATTGTTCCAGATCATTCTTTCCCACAAATGTAGAGTCCTTTGATAAGGGGCGCTGATCTGATATATAGAAGAAGGGATAAAACGAGGGAATATTTTAAAGCAATCTACATAAAGCTCCTTAACGGTTGAAATCATTTGTCCCAGACCTCCTAAAATATTCTAATATATGAGTCTAATGGGTTGAGATATTTGGAATAATGAGAATATATAGCTATGGCAACGGAAAAAAAAAATTAAGACTTGAGTTGTTTAGGATTTGTCCACTCATTTGTGTGTTACGTACTTCATAAGTTATTTCCTAACAAATTAGCAACTAAACAAAGTTTCTAGTTTTCTAATAATTCTCTTTTCGTTTTTCTAGAAAACGCAAAACAAAGTAAGCAAAAAATATATGTAAAGTGGGCTACAATTTCTCAACTCTCATGTCATAAAAAACTGCAATCTCTAATTTGTTTGACACTACAAGAAAATGTGGCTATAAAGCGCTGCTAGAGATTGAACAGCCGCTGACAAAGGTTTTCCCAGCTGCCAGAGGTCACTCCTATAAGCCCCGCTGCCATAGACATACAATAGCTGTAACACCCCAATATTTTCTGATTTATTTAAAAAAAAAAATTTAGAGACAAAAATTTTAGTTAGCACCGATGTTTTAAATAGCGACCGTTGGTGACAACTTTTATTTAGGAACCATAAGTTATAATTTATGTATAGCGATTGTAAATATATTGATTGAGGTCTTTAGCGACGATTAACTTGACCAAATTTTTTATCGACAACTTCTAGCGACGATACATTTTTTTTATGTATATACTTAACGTTGACGTATATATTTTTAACCATGAATTCTTATTTAGTTAGCGTTGATATTTTTATGTAGTCACGTTTAGCGACAAATAGTGAAGTGGGTTAGTGTAACAACATGTTAATAATTTTGTTAGCACCTAAATTATCTTAGATATTTATTTTTGAATTATTTCACAAATAATAGAAAGTAGTGGGTAAATTTTAAATTAACTAACAAAATTTGAAGGGGGTTTTTGGTAGTTATTCTTTTAGGGTTTTATATATATAGAGAGAGCTTTGAGAAGAGGGCAGCCGTCGCCCATTATTCTTACATCTACAGTTACGGCAGAGAGATATAGAGAGACAGAAAGAGGGGGGCTTGAAGAGGAAGATTTTTCCGGCAGTTGGGTTGTTTTGCGGTGAGCCTCTAACCATTTTTGTTCCTTTTAATTTAGGTATAAAGTTTAGTTAGCGTGCAACTGTGTGTGAAAAAGTGTGAAGGGGAGGGGGACAGCGTGTGAATGGCTTTGTGGGTGTTTTGTGTGAGTGAGGGGCTGCCAAATAGCCCCATATACAGCAAGAGTACGTAGGGGGAGGGGATTTGAGAAATGGAAATGGGTACAGTCATGTGGCTGTGTGAAACTGAATATAAAGGCAGCCATGGCTGCCATGGTGATGGAGCAGAGATGTGCAGGAGTGACTGAGCGTGGGGTAGAAGAAGAAGAAGAAACCACTGCCTTGAGGCAGTGGCTGCATTGCGGCTTGTTAGAGGTTTGTGGAAATGAAGTTTTAGGGGTGAAATGTATGGAGTGTTGTGTAGATAAATGTTAGTGGATGGACTGAAATTAGTGTGTTTGCATAGAATTAAGGTGTGGATGGAATTAAGGTGTGCTGTGTAACCGTGTATGTTTGGTGAATATGTGTGTGTGTGTGTGTGTGTGCAGGTGCGTAGTGTGTGCATGAGAGTTGAATGTATAAGCAGCAAAGAGAAGGGACCAGCAGTGACTTCGTGCAGGAATGTGCGAGTGTGATTATGCGTGTTGAGCAATAACATAGCCGCTGCCGTGAGGCAGTGGTTGTGCTGTGACCTGTTGGGTGATGAAAAGGTGATGTTTTGAAGGGTTAGTGATGTATGAAGTGTAGGTATATATGTGGGATAATGTGTGAAAAGTGATATGTGTGGGTGTGTGAGAAAGAGAGAAACCAAGGCTGTGATGGCAATGTGTTTTTCTTGGTGCTTTGCATGAAGAAAGGGCAGCCATGGGGGTTGCCGTAGTGTGGGTCTATGCTGATTAGGGAGAGAGAGTGAGAGAGAGAGCAGCCATGGGGTTGCCGTGGTGCTGTGAGTGATAGTGTTGGTGTGAATTCAGTGGTGTTTGTGGTTGCTTATGTGCTGTATATATGTTAGTCTAATGGAAAAGAGATAAGATAGGCTGCCATGGTGCAACCTGCAAACGTGAGTGTTGGATATATATGTGTGTCATATATGTGGGTCATATATGTGGGTATAAGGTAAAGTGGTGAGTGAAAAAGGAAGAAGGAAAGAGAGAGAGTGACGGCAGTGGCTTGAGTGGTTAGAAATGGGTTGGATTAATGATGTATAAGTGTGAGTGTGTGCAGCCATGAGGGGTGAGTTTGGGCAGCCATGGCTATGTGGCAGTGTGTGTTTGAGTGTGCCGTGAATGTGTGTGAGAAGTATGTTCGTGGGATGCAAAATGGGGGTAGGACAGCCTGCTGCTACTGCTATGTATGTGGGTGTGATATGTGTGTATATAGTGTGTAATTATAGGTGAAATTAGTGCATAAGTGTGTGTACCTGTGTAGTGTGTGGTGAGTTAGTGATGAGGTAGTGTGAGTGGTGTGTTCTGTGTGGATAAACAGTGAGCCGTGAAGTATAAAGAGGAAGAAGAAGACAGGTGAACAATAGTGGGTCTGTGCAGTAGAGTGGTACACTGTGCTTGCACAGTTGTACCACGTGGCTGTTGGGTACTGTACACTTGTCCAAAAATTCTGAAAATTTACAGGATGATTCTTAGTGCAATATTATAATTTCTGTGAAATTTTCTTAATTTTCTGATGTCGTATGTATTTATTATAATTTCTACAATTTCAGAATTGTAAAAGTCTTTTGGAGCCCTTAAACCCAGAAAATGGTCAGAGAAAAATTATATTAATGTCTTTATGGCATAAATAAGACTCAGTAAAAGTTTGATAATTTTTTAAGTTGATTTGATATCATTTTCCATATCGCATTGAGTTTAGCAAAACAAAAAATAAAGAAATAGTTTACTGCCTTTTAAATCCTATTTTAATTTCTATAATTTTTATACATATATTAAGGATTGTATAAAAATTATGAGTACTTATTTCCAGGTAGAAGAAATTATGGAAATTTGTTGATTTTTAGTGTATTTAAGGAAATTATTTTTAATTCGAAAATAATCAAAATTTATATTTTTATCCCATATGCTCTATTAAGCTATAAATAATGCTTAATGAATGACAAGAATATTTTTGGGATATTTCGGAGCCTCGTGGAGTGTGACGAGTGTCGGGTTAGGTTGGCCGAACGTGGGACCCGCTTCGAATTTTGTCGTTCCGGATAGAGAAATGAGTATGATGTGGGTAGTTATATTAGGTTTATAATATATCAGTGTGGATAGCGTTCTGATAAATAATTTGCCCGACCTAGGTTAATCCAAGGGATTTTGGATCGAGGCTGTTGACCATTGCATAGCTTGGACTAAGGTAAGGGATTTTTTCTGAAACCCAGTTTCCTCTATTTGTCCTCGAATATTTTTTTTGAATTGTTATCGCTATTCTTTTGGATTCTGTTATTTTGATTAAGTCGCATTGTTTGCCTTAAAAACCTTTCATTGAGCCTTAAAATCGTTTATTGAAACTCTTATCGGTGCTCAATATTTATTGTCTATTGAGCATTGAATAACATGTTGCATTAATCGATTTGTTCTCATTCTGCATATTGACATGAGAGTTTGCATTGGTGTGTTTGGCGGGAGTTGGTGTATATTGGAGGATATTGGTGTGAGCTAGTACCTTGACGGACTAGCCAGTGTATTGGTGTGGGCTAGTGCCTTGATGGACTAGCCGGTGGAAAGTGTTAATGAGCATCGCCTTTGTGGTTTTGCTAAGTGATTACCCTGCACTGCCTGTGTGGCTTTGCAATTGCTCATGTTATTGCATTCGTGATTGTTTGTATCGTGTCTGGAAATCGTATTGATATCTAATGAAACTAGTTATGATTCTTTTTGAAAATCTATGAATTGCATCTGTAATTGTTTCGTAGTTTCTATCTTTGAGCGACCTTACTGAGCTCTCAAAAGCTCACTCCCCTTTGACTTCCTTTCCGCAGGTGATAACCAACAATAGATCGTATTGGGTGTGGACTAGATTTGTGCCGAGTGAAAGAGAATTTAAGTTTCAGTATTAGCCTTTAGAACCCCTGCGTGGGCCATTATTGTTATTTAGAATTGTTAGTTTAGATTTGATGTTTCAAGTATAATTGTACGCTAAAAGTATTATTTTACTCAACGGTTTAGTTGCTCTGACGGACTGATGGTTCTAAATTGCTTGAGTTTGAGGTCGTAATTGTCTGAGTGTATCTGATCGAGCGAGTGTTAACGTTCCAGAAATTCCGGGATGTTACAATAGCGGTCATGCATTGTTTCCAAAATTTGGCTTTAATGTCCTTCAACCGCTGCCATAGATAGGCCCCTAAATTAAATTTGAAATTATGGAATCAGGTTTGCACCGTTGTTATAACATTTTTAATATAATTCATTTATTTTTTATTTACATAATGCGAAACTTATGGCAGCGCACATTGACCGCTACTAAAGAGATGCAATTTTTTTTTTAATAATTGTTGAATACATATCAACTCAATTAAAGACCTATAACCAAATCATCCAACTTGTTCACAAAATAATGTACTTACTCAACTTTATTAACAAGCCATAGAAATCATCAAGTTGTTGTAAGAGAGCCTTGCTATATAATAAATCATCAAGTTGCTGTACAGTTTACGTTAACTAGAATCAATTTCACTAGAAACACTTTCTAGGGAGGAAAAAGGCCTACATATATAGTTGTTCAAAAGATGAATCACAGTGCAATTTCCAACATCAATCACTCCCATATTAGTCACTTTCATTGCTCGATCTATTTGCATTTGCCTCCACATTAGACTGGGACATAATCAAGCAACCGTTAGTCTGCGGTTCAGTTGACTCCCATGAAGTTTGTTCAACTTCCTTAAGTTAATAAAAATGAAAACACAAAGTTTCTCTAGTGAATAAGCATAACAGAGATTGTGAACACTGTTTGAGACTCTTATACAATGTCCATCAACTGGTTGGATCTTAAAAAGACTAATGATGAATTGATTAATTAAGACAGTCACGTAGAGATCATGCAGCAAGCATAATAATAACATAAATCAAGAATCTAAATTGAGGAGAAAAACTATTGATAGTAATGTTCAAATTGAAGAAATGTAACACAGATTCAGCTCATCAGGGTACTTCAAGAAATTGAGGAGAAAAACAACTGCTATGTTATATGAATAATAAATACATTAGTCTCTTACAACTAAACCTTCCCAATCTGAGTCCAAAAGAAAATGATATCCTTGTTGATCTCCATCTTAGCTGTCTGGAAGTTCAACGAGTGTAGTATAGATGATAAAGATCGACTGCACAACTAAGAAAATTATACTGCTAGCTAGCTATTAATCATAAAGATGTCAATGGCATCTATCTAGCGAGCTATAGCTAGTACCACCCAAGTTGAAGTTCGAAATCCGAATCATCTTGCTTTGCATCTCTAAGCAAACCAGTGTAAGAATTCATTTCACAGAAGTAGTCCCTACTTTTCTTCCAAGCCCTCCTACACTCACTTCAGGTACGCAGTAACTTGCTCGGGACAATGGGAAACTAGTCTCATAGTTGCCTATTCAGATTCCCGATTATAAGTAAGGCAAGCAGTAAACGTTTTATGCTAAGGCCGATTTGGTTACTTCAATTACAGAGTATAGGCTACTCAATGAGAGGAGGCCTGGATAACCTTGTAATTGCCATTACAACTATAGCTACTGATTCTTTTCTTCAACCATGAAACCCTCAAATTCTTTAACACCAAGAAAGTTTGACACTCCCATCATGCCCAGTTTTTCCTTATTTCATCATCTCTGCAGTGATCTAAACTCTTGTTTAGAGAATGAGAAGGAGAATTCTAGTTTTAATATAAAGATGGGTGAGCCAATGTTACAAGTCACAGCATTAGCCTTTACCAATATCAACTAATCTTGAAGAGTAATTATCCTATTTTCTCTTCTTAAATCTTTCACAAAGAATCACAGTTTGAATTCACATATGCAATCACTATGTTATGTGTGGTGTACCTGACTAGACCCAATAATAGGGTCCGTAAAACTATTGCCTGTAAGTCGTTCAAGAGCCTCTTCCATTCTTACCATTCGTGCCTTCATTTCATTCATTTCGGCCAAGTCCTCCTTAAGAGAAAGAATTTGTTCTTGCAGTTTCACATTGTTGGAAGAACCCCACGTGTTCAAAATATTGGCCATGGGCCCCATTGCCCTCACCCTACCATGGCTGTCCTTACCCATAACCTTGGAAAGAATACCATTTGGTCCGCTATCATCCTCGGGCAATGAGGCCTCTTGTTAAAGCCTTTCGATATCGTCCTAAAAGACAAAAAAAAAACAACAAGTTGTTACCAATGAAAGATTGAGACCGAAAGATAAATATAGGAGTGCGAAAAATGAAAAGTGAACGAAGCAACTTACAGCCTTATAACGCGCTTGCGCGAGGACATCTTGTATGAGTTTCCTTGACTTACATCTCGCAATCCACAGTGTTGCTCTACCCGGTCTAACATTATGAGTCTCGACCTTCAAAACGACAATAAAATATGACTACATTATAAATTTAGTCCCAAAAAGCAGTACAATAATGTATAATAAGGCAGTAATAGTGCATACATATTCTTCCTCTTTTCGTAAACTGGATGTTCGGCCTAGGATATGTGAAATTGCATTAATGCTCGTCGCATATTCGTTGTTTGAATTTACCTCATCCTGCAATTTAAAGCATATTAATTAGTAGATATCAAATAAAAACATGAATTATGTAAATAAATCTCAGTTCAGTGAAAACTACAACTTCTTCACACTGCCAATAGCTCGCCAAGGTTTGCCATTGCAGCCGATCTGCCCTTTTTTCAGCTGCAACAAGTGCATTTCAAGCTGGTACATCATCCGGCTTGAAGAATTTTCTTTTTAACAGCATTTCCAATCTTTCCAATGGGTGTTAAGAGTACACATTATAGCAGTTTTAACAAGAGAATGATCCGTTGTGAATCGCTTTTGTGACCACAAGTAGAATAGCATCAAAAATTTCACGTGTAGCTTAGGATAAATTTAGAAAATGCATAGCTTAATAAAACCTTGATCTCCTCCCAATCCTTTTCTTTGTCTTCCTCTGGAACATCAGCTCACTTGGTATAATTAATTGGTAATAGCTTGCTCGAACATGCCACACAACCAATAAAAGTACCAAGCTCATGAAATGCATCAGTATTAGCATGACCCCATTTGTCATACCCTACATATTTTTGCGTCTCCCTTGCCCATATTTCAGTCCCTCTAGTGGGGCCTTGACTTTTTTATGAACTAGAACCTGCAAGGAAAAAACATGTCTCATGAAATCAGACTGACCATTAGTCTAACACCAGACATGCTGCATGACATACACATATTCACCACAGGAAAGTTTGTAAGTGTGGTCATAGAGACATGTTGCTTGCTATACAAATTAGACAACCACAAAAGTTATGAAATGAAAGTACACATCCTCAGATACCTTGCTCACAGGCACACTATAGACTGAAGTTAATAAGAAAATAATAGACTGAAGTCTACTACTAATGCACCTCAGATACCTTGCCACTCAAAAAGTTACAGTGAAGCAAGAAATGCACCTTTTAATTGGCTTTTCAGAGTGGCAGATCAAGTTTTCCGTTAGACATGATATACAAGAGAGAGGATTTGTTTTAAATGCTAGATAGTTAGATCACATGATGCAAAGACCAGGGCACTCATTTGTCTAAAGGGGTTTGAGATCTAGCTGCTAAAAGTAACAATAAAATCCTTTCAGATTTCAAAAGTTTTCATTCTATTATGTGGCCTCATGCAGTAAAATTATCACAAAAGTGCTAGAGTATCACTCCCTAAGATGTCTAAGAATTATTTTTACTTGTCGTGGTAAAATTGTTCAAAATTGTGTTCCTCTTGTATTTGTAACTATAAAACAATATCAACATTTTCATGACATGAAACAAAATTGCTAAAAATGTGGTAATGCAGAGATTGTGTTGCAAGGTTGCAATTACATTGCCCAAAAGAAATTTTCTATTTATATAACTCATGTTAACCTAATCTGTCCATGGATCAAATTAAAGCTAATCGTTAATACATCTCAACCAATTTCTCTCCCTTCAGAACTTGCTTGTTTTTCTTGCAAATAAGTTGCCACATATTGCATGTAAATCTCTTCGGTCCCCTGGTCAAGTATAGGTTATTTTAAATTCTGAACACTTTGCTTTTGTGGACTGAACACGAGGGAACAACTTCTTTGTAGGCATTACCAATTGTTTATAATGCCGCCAAAGCTTAAGATGTTTCTGAGATCATCAGAGATGGGAACTGGGAACTCCCTTTTATTTTATACCAGCCTGTCTTAACCTTAAGGGCAACCTTCGTTGCATCCTCGAGACCTAACCTTGAGCTTCCCCATTAAAACAAATGGAGCTTCTATTAGGAATTCACAAAGGACTAAAGGCCTAATTGTTCACTGGTGGAAGTTGGTTTGGTTCACTGGAAACATCCACAAGTGTGCTTTCATTTTCTTGCTACTATATAAAAAGAGACTAAGGACTATAGACAGACAGAAGAGGTGCCATGTTCTTCCTGATTATGCATTTTCTGCCATCAACACCAGGAAAACTTTGAAGAATTATGCATGGTTGCCAATGATGTCATCTTAAATGCTGAAGCCCTACATAAAGCGATGCAAGCTGCATATAACAATAGTTGAGTGCTTTACGGTTTCTTAAGAACAATGGTCAGCCCTTCTAGGTTTCATGTTCCATTGAGTTGTTGTTGTTTAAGAAATTTTGGCTCAGGTTCATATTTTTTATCACATTGACTCTTTGAATATCATACCTTTTGTGTAATTTCTTTTAATCAAATAATACTAGTGTTATAGGTGAAGAGTGATCAAATGCAGATGATAAGGGGCTTCACTTGATAGTAACTGCAAAGCTATGGACAAGACTTATATAGTTCAATATGCTTCGCTTAAAACCATACCCAACCAGTCTGTTATGAGTGCCTGTGGCTTTGCAAGTGTTATGTTTCCTTATCTTACAACCAATCAGCCTTTTCTTTATCTTACTACCAATTACGACAATAAGATAGCATAAAATCAACTTTTTTCTTCTCAAAACTCATCTTTACCTGTGGATGGTGGGTTAATTTGTGACCCCTGAAGATGACTGGTCATCTCAACATAAAGCGCCTCATCCTCGTTGTTGGGTGGATCGGTAATTGCAGCGATAGTGGCATCAGTTTGTACCTTGACATTGTGTTGCTCGTTGATCTCAACATGGGAGAATCTCGTGATGGCACTTGTGCGCTGCGACCTCCTCGTGCTCGAAGCTGCCGTCTATTAGCCATATAAACACTATAGATACAAATATAGTGTAAGCATAACCAAAACTGGAATAGATAATGACTGAAAGCAAAATTGAAGTTTTATTCAGCGACTACGAGAAACAAAATAAATGAACAAACAAAGACATGATTTGTTTAGAAGTTTTATTCAGAAATAGATAGTACACAGAAAAAAATAGTAAACAAGAAAAAAATCATTCACTGCTCTTAGAATCACCCGCTGCCTCTTCATTTTCTTTTTCCTCTTCCTCTGCCACTTCTTCCTCTTCCTCCTCCTCAACCTCTTTTCCCTCTCCCTCCTCGTCCTCGTCCTCGTCCTCCTCCTCGTCATCATCTACAAAGGTCTCAAGTCTTCGCTTTTTAGGTTGCCCCGTTGGTTGTGCATTTCTAGACCTTTTTGTTGGACGTTCCTTGACTATTTTTGTTTCAATGTCATTTCTGGCCCAAATGATGTCACCTATTATATTTTCTGCATCTTGAACAACATGTGGCTCACTTGGGGAAAAGGATGATATCACTTCATGTTCATTGTCTTCCTCTTCCACGTCTTCACAAAAGTCTCTTGGCCTTGTTCAAATAACCACACGCCAACCACTGTCCCTTGAATGATTCACAATGAACAGCTGCTCCACTTGAGAGGTCAACACAAATGGTTCATCTTTATAAATAAACCTCTTCGAGTTAACAAGTGTAAATATAAATATATATATATATATGGATCTGTTTTGATCCCTGTATTTTGATTCACAGTGTCGTACCATTTGCATTTAAAAAGTATCACCTTTCCTGTTCCAAAATAATCTAGCTCAATGATTATATCTTCAAAAACTCCAAAGTACTCTAATAAGTCTTATGCAAGATTTCTATCTCTAGATGATGAATAACCATGTGTAGTAGTTGAGACAAACAATCCGTTATTTGTGTTTTTCTTTTCTGCTTGAGGCTTTCAATGTGAAACCTAAATCCGTTTACAAATAGCCATTGCCTTTCTTCACAATATCATTTGGACCACGTGCAAGGGCAGTTATTTCCTTTGAAACCCCAGCCCTCAAGTTTTTACCTATGAAATTGCGAATCAAGAATAAGAAAAAACTCAAATGCAAATTCAAAGAAACTAATCTTGTATGCATAAAGAGAACTCACATGACCAGTAAACCATTTGGTAAACTCATTTTTTAAGCAGTTATCAACTTCCCTTGGCGTAGGTTTCTTTCCACGTCTTCCTATCATCATTGTGCACACACTTTGACATAGGCTGCAATGACATCGTATATTAACATATTATCCATATACTGAAACAAAAATAAATATCTTAGCAATGCTTCGAGAAAACTGCTTACATTCGATACTCTTCTAAATCATCACAGTTAAACAAAACGTAGCGATGTGTTGTCTCTATATCCTTTACATCTAGATGAGTCATGGAAGGGGTACCTAAAAATCTACCTTTACGCCGACGTACAAGCTTCCAGTCAATTGTTCAACATATCCATATTTATTTTTTCCTGGTCGAGTCCATGCTAGATAAGAACCTTCTAAGTACACTGAGCAAAATCTTAAACACTCTTCCGCTAATAATCCTTCTGCATTCGAACCTTCAAGACTGCTCTTGCATGGAATATAACCTTTTAACTTAAACATGTATCTGCCCAATCATGTAATATAAGCTACATTAACCTCTAAGTGTCATCTAATATCAAATAAAAAATAATGAAAAGTTTTTGCCTTTCAAATGGAAATATAGGACGATATTGTACGGGTCCAGCGATCCTTGCCTCTTTTGCAAGATGAACAGGTAAATGGACCATTATGTCGAAGAAAGCCTGTGGAAATATCATCTCAAGATGATAAAGTGTCATACTATCTTCCTATTAAGTCGTTCAAAGTCTTCTGCCCGGTAATTTTTAGAACACAACTCTTTGAAGAATTGACATATGTCAACTATAGCAGAGCAAACATCCTTTGGCAGTACCCCTCTTATTGCTGTCGGAACAATTTGATGCATTAGGATATGGTAATCATGACTCTTCAGACCTGAAATCCTGCCATCTTTTTCAAGTACGCATCGACTGATATTTGACGAGTACCCATCAGGAACCTTGACATTCTTCAACACATGGAGAAAGTCCTTTTTCACATCCTTAGACATTGTGAAACGTGCAACAAGGAACTTATACTTGCCTGCACCAATTTCAACTGCATGCTGTTCTTGTCGTATGTTCATATCTTGCATGTCTAAGAGAGCTTTACGAGTATCATTTGTCTTCCCTTTGATACCCAACAATGTCCCAAGCAGATTATCACAGAAATTCTTCTCAATGTGCATTACGTCCAAATTATGGCGTAAGATAAGAAACCTCCAATATGGCAACTAAAAAAAAAATACTTTTTTTTCCTCCAGTTATGGTTGGGATTCTTAGGCACAATAACGTTACTAGCCTCCCCAAATGTAACATTTATGTCGCTCACCACTTCAAGCACATCAAACCCGAAACGAGTAACCGGACGTACTCTGTACTCACATAGCCCGTTGAATTTTTTTTTTTGGGGCCTATATATGTGATCTAGATCTAGAAAAGATCGGTGTGCCATATATCATTTCTTACCACGTAATCTATGAGATCAAGTATCTTCTTAGCAAACTAGACACACCAACTTGCCCCTCGTGCTATAACGTGCCAACATTGCATAAGCTGGGAAGTCGCTAATAGTTCGCATGAGCATTGCACGCATCTTGAAGTTAGTTTTAGTGAAGGTGTCAAGTTTTAACACCATCAAACGACGCTTTGAGCTCCTCAATTAACGGCCTAAGATACACAGTAATGTCATTACCAGGTAAGCTGGACCAGGTATTAGCAAAGGCATAATGAAAATCGTTGTTGCATACACATTCTTGGAGGTAAGTTATAATTAACCACTGTAACTGGCCATATACTATGACTTGCTTCGTGGCAAAAAGGATCCATCCCATCAGTTGATAGCCCAAGTCTTATATTATGAGGATCTGAAGCAAAGTCTGGATTTAAGCGATCAAAGTGTTTCCAAGCTTCCGAGTCAGCAGGATGGCATTGTCCTTCATCTTTTCAACATTTTTTATATCATGCCATGTCATTATTTCAGCTGTCTTCAGTGACATATATAACCTTTGCAATCTTGGTACCAAAGGAAAATGACGCAATTGCTTCACAACTACTTATTTTCCCTCTTGACAACTTCCAGAGTCTCCTTCCTTTACCGCCTCCCTTTGAACCATCTTCCACCTTGATTTCTTGCACACCTTGAATGAATTCAACGTGCTATCTTCCTTCCAGTACAACATACAATCATTGGGACAAGCATCAATCTTATCATAGCTAAATTCCAAGTCACCAATCATCTTTTTTGTTTCATAAAATTTTGCAGGCAACGTTTCACTGTTAGAAATTATTTCTTTTAACCTACAAAGTAGTAAATCAAAGGACTTGTTTGTCAATTTACTAGTGCATTTTAGATTAAATAACTAAACAATAAATGATAGCATTGTCTTAGTCTTGTACCCGAAATATAATGGTCGATCTGCATCGCTCATGTATTTATAGAAGTTTGCAACTTTAACACAAGGGTCCTCCGATCGGCTAGTGAAGAGGTCATTTACCATTTCATGCATAGCTCCATGACCACCAATGTTGAGTTCTACATCATTTCCTATGTGATTTGAATGAGAAAATGAGCCTTCCCCATTAACTGTCCACATTGTAACTGCTCATAAATCCCCATATTATTAAATGTTCTTGCACAATTTCACGCGTGCGGAACATGCTATTAATGCAATTTCTATATAGACACAAAATCTCTATAAATATTGTTGCCATATTTGCATATGCAAAATCCAAAAACATGTCGACTCCAGCGAACACAATAAGTATCAGTTTCCCTAGAGTTTTTCATCTATTTCTTATCCATATTATCTTTCTTGTATAAAGAAATCCAAAGCAGAAACGCAAACAGCAATAAGAGAAAGGTAAATCCAAAGATATCATGATGACAATAAACTATGGCGTAATATGAGAAACCTCCAATATGACAACAACGACTGATGTGCAAAATTGTAAGAAACCAGAAGTAAACAACTAATATGCTTGGTGTCACAACCTTCCTAAGGTAGAATTGAAATGTTGTCTCTTGTACTAATCTGCTTGGTGTTTTTGTATCTAGATTGCTTTGTTCAAGTCTGGCAGTGCATTGAATTCGGTGGTCTTTTTTCTAAGCTTTCAAACCCGAGAAGTACATAGATAACTTCATTGATATTGCTCAAATAGGTCTCGTGTTTGGCAATACCTTAGGACAAGGAGGGTTTTGGCTCTAAACTAGTACAACTTGAAGGCTGATGGATATTCACCGTTTGTTTCTTTTTATATTGCCTATTAGATACTCTCTTAGAGCTTGCTCATTTGATCTAGGGCTTAACTCATGAGGTGCTCTAAGTGACAAGTTCGCTGCGTGGGAGGGTGTGTGTGCTAATGTGTGAGTTCCAAAGCGCCAATCTTAAAGAATATATCATTACAGAAGCGCCTCCTGAATGGTCATATCATTTAAACAAGTGTTTTTAAGCTCGTATTTTAGTTGTTCAAATTTAACTATTAAGCGTACATGTTAAGTGTATATAAGTATATGTTTTTCCACTTTAAAGATATTTTTCCACTTTAACAAAAATAACTAGCATTAGCTATGGACACACGAGCTAAGGATTGGGTTCGAGCCGTCACGCCTCTTACTTTTGTTGATGGAATCCGGACAATTTCTTGAAAGTCACAGCTGGCTTATTGCTATATGTGACGCAAAATGTGACATGACAACAACCTATATGTCGTCTGAAATTTGACCCAAACTTTGACCAGGTGGATCCGTATCTTGCCCACAAATCCGCACTCCAAAGCAAAAGGTCGTGATAAGGTCAGTGCATTTAACCACCTCAGAGTCACGTATAGTGTATACGTGTCACTTAGGGTATTATGCCAAAAACAGTACTAGCAATGGACATATGAGGTAAATTTAATATTCTACATTTTGATGTATGAATTGTACAGAGTCTCAACCACATCGCATCATGATAAGCAAAACTGTAACAGTGGCAGCCACTTCTAGCCATTAACCACTACATCTAGGAACAACCCTTAGTCCAAAATTGCATGGTAAAACTCCTTGCCCTGGGAGTTGACAACCACAAGTTAATCTTTTATATTCCTAAAGGTCCAATTGGTGTATTTTGATGCTATGAAATAGGAACAACCACCTAAAAATTCCTCATCTTTAATCACATATTAACTCTTCGCAGCTTGTTTCTTAATGAGTACAATAGAAGCATAGCTTAACATATTAAAACTTAACACGTTTTTTGATCAAATTGACGATTTTTTTCTCCATATACTTTAAATGAAGAGGATCATACAAGTGCAAAGTTGTAACAAACTAGAGATAAAGTACAACCAAACTTACCTCCAAAGCACAAATCACCAAAGATGATAAAGAGCTATTGCTAGTGTTCCACACTGCACATCAATTAATAAAGGTTAGAGAAAGATTATAAGATTGAAAATTTTAATTAGATAACACTACAAGAAAAGATGGCTTTAGCGACGGACTTTTAGCGACGGAAGGTATTCCGTCGCTAAAAGCCTGATTCAGCGACTGTATTTACCGTCCGCATAAATCCGTCGTTAAAAAAGTTTACCGACGGACCATTCTGTCAGTAAAAGAATTTGCCAACGGACTTTTAACGACGGAAAAACCGTCGCTAAATAATGCCGTAGCTAAAAATTCCGTTGGTAATACCAACGGACTATTAGCGACGGAATATTCCGTCGCTATAGGTCTGTCCTTAATTCTGAGATTTGCTTTCTTTCTTTTCTTTCTGCCATTTCTCTCTCTCTCTCTCTCTCTCTCTCACCCACCGGCGTTCTCACCTCCGGCGACCCCCTCTACGGTAACCCACCTCCGGCAACCCCCTCTACTGCAACCTACCCCCGGCGACCCCCTCTACGGCAACCTACCTCCGGCGACCCCCTCTACGACAACCCAGCCCCAGTGACACCCCTATCTTCCCCCCGAACGTCGCGCCACCTCCGGTGGCCGTCACGGCCAGTCTTCAACGACCAGATCGATCTAGCGTAGTCTGCCTAGATCTTTGAGCTCCGGCCAACTTCAGTAAGTTTCAAACTGGCTAATCAGCCTACAAAGCTTTTTGTTTGATATGGTTAATGAGATTGTTTGATATGGTTAATCGAGAAGGGGATCTCTGATTGGGGTGTACGTTAATGAGATTGTTTGATATGGTTTGATTGGTTAGTGATATTTTGGATGGTAAGAGTGCTTTAGTGTTACTACTCTAATACACCCCCAAACCTCATTTACATGTTCCATAGGGCCTGTTCTTGCAGATAGATGTTTGTTCTTGCAGATAGATGTTTGTTCAATTTCTTTGCTTGAAACTCCAATTCATAGTCCCACATTGCATTCCATTTAGATCTAAATTTTGGGTTGTTGTCTTAGAACAATGGTTCATAAAGAACTAACAACTAGCTAAAGTACTTCCCTAAATGTATCGCAGATGATACATATGGCATAGACACCACACTTACTATTACTCATGCGTTTTCTAAGGCTTGAGAAAAGTGAGCAAGTACACTCAGCTGACCTGTGCTAAAGCAGCATCTACAAAATCCTGAACATGGTCTTGGACATTGTAGTCAAATAGGTTGATGTCATCCTTCAGTTCAAAAACAAATGTTGTCATTCATTTGGTTTCATGAGTGATGTTTAGGGAAAAAGACCGAGCCCCTCAACATTTTGTTGCTTTCCTCAAGTAGTTACCTGGACAATGGGTGAATTGTCGTTAACTTCAAAATAGAAGCCATTTGGAGGTGCATAAGCCTCAGGGAAAGCACCAGCAAAAATCTGCAAACAATACATGAAAAAAATTGTAACTATGTACCTGCAAACCTAAGTTTATGGGTATACCGGTGCTATATAGATGTAAAAGATACAAAAAAGACCAACCTGTGCAGATGAACCAAGTCTCTTAGAACCCCGCCAGATAACCACAAGACTCTTAGAACCCCACCTTTTTGAAATCCTAGATGAATTAAGAGTCACTTTGTGACCTTAATGGAGAGAGACCATACCTCTGCCCCCAATAGGTACGCCTGCACTGCAGAATGTCCAAAGGGATCGATTTGCCAACCAATTCTTGGAGTGATATTGAACTCGGCTTTAATAAACCGGTGGCCAAGTGTTGTCTGGTCAATCATATCAATGTAATGCGGAGCTGCCTCGACGTGCATGCACATACCCCCATTTTTGCACCAGAAAAAGGAATAATACGTAAACTATGCAAACATACCCATATACCTAAACCCTAAACCCTGAATCTTGGACGAAGATGCTCAGTCAGAACCGGGAAACATAATCTGATCTTCCATCATCACCAACTAATTCATACTATACTAAACATAGCATAATTAACTCAGTGGGTGCAAACATACCCATATACCTAAATTGAACCCTAAATTGAATGTCCCAAATCAACCGAACCCTAAATTGAACTAATAGAACCCCCTAATTGAACCCTAAATTGAAGTAATTGAACCATAATTAAATCCTAAATTGAATGCCCTAATCGAATTGAACCCTAAATTAAACTAATAGAATGCCCTGATCCAACCGAACCCTAAATTGAAATAATTGAACCCTAAATTGAATGCCCCCAAATCATGAATCAATAGAACCCCCTAATTGAACCCTAAATTTCTGTAATTAAACCCTAAATTGAATGCCCGAATACAATCAAACCCTAAATTGAAATAATTCAAGCGCATCGGATATGTGCATTTTGAACAATTTTTTTCCATTTGAACATTGATAATTTGTTTGATAATTTTAGGTTGTTAATTGTGCATTTGAGAATTGTGATTATTGATCTGTGATTTTAGGTTGTTAATTGATGATTTTAGGTTATTAGCTGTTCATTTGAAGTAATTGCGATTATTAATTGAGGATTTTAGGTTGTTAATTGATGATTTTAGATTGTTAATTGTGCATTGAGCATTTGAGATATTGAGATTATTGAAGGAGGATGGGACTCAATTGGATTGAATGTGTGATTTTTGTTAATTTTTATTGCATTGAGCATTTGAGAATTGAGATTGTTGACGGAGGATGGGACCCAATTGGATTGAGATACCTATTAGTTAGCGCAGGCGCAGACACAGACACCACGTCTGATCGATGGTGTTCTACATTTAAAAAATAAATTAACGTATGCCCATGTGTCTGGAGGTGCGTGTCGGTGGGTGTCAGATACATGTCCGGAGGCGTCGGACACGTGTCTGGAGGCGTCGGACACGTGTCGGTATGTGTCGGACACGTGTCCGGAGGTGTCAGACACGTATCGGACACCATATCGACACCCTATATGAGGTGTCGGAATTGAGATTGTTGAATGTGCATTAAATTTAGGTTAGTTAGGTTAATGCGACATTTTTAGCGCTAGTTAGGACTAATCAACACTACTCGGCACAATTAAACCCTAATTAGGACTAAATAACCCTAATTAGTCCTAATCAACCCTAATTAGCTATAATTATCCGAAACTAGCCCTCATTAACATTAATTAGCCCTGACATAACCCAATTAAGCCTAATTAGCCATAATTAGGACTAATCAGCACTACTCGGCACAATTAAAACTAAATAACCCTAATTAGTCATAATAACCCTAATTAGTCATAATCAACCCTAATTAGCTATAATTATCCGAAACTAGCCCTCATTAACATTAATTAGTCCTAACATAACCCAATTAAGCCTACTTAGCCCTAATTAGGACTAATTAGCACTACTCGGCGTAATTAAACCCTAATTAGGACTAAATAACCTAATTAGTCTTAATCAACCCTAATTAGCTATAATTATCCGAAACAAGCCCTCATTAACATTAATTAGCCCTGACATAACCCAATTAAGCCTAATTAGCCCTAATTATGACTAATCAGCACTACTTGGCACAATTAAACCCTAATTAGGACTAAATAACCCTAATTAGTCCTAATCAACCCTAATTAGCTATAATTAATACTTGTAATTAACCCTAATAACCCAGTTAGCCCTAATTAGCCCTTGTACATCCCATAATTACTCCATATTGCCCAGAGATGGTTCAATTACTCGTTGTTTACAAACCCTGCCTTCTTTATATTAGTTGTTGTTTTGAGAAGTCCATTGGCAACGAGATGGTTCAACTCGTTGCCAACGAATTCTATTTAATGTGGAATTGGTAACATATGTAACGATCTTTCTGTAGTTTTGATATTTCGAAAAGATTCTTGCATATGTTATCAATTTCTGAACGCATGCATGCATAAAAACCCTTAGTTCCCGTTCAAAGGTACTCATTACAAAGTAATGCTTTGTAATGAGCCTTTGGATGTCCAGTTTGGACAATTTGGAAAAGCTAATTGTTTATAAAACAGTGTTTTGACTCATGCTTTGTGTTCTATGTCGTGGATATTTGGTACACGTTCTCGTGTGTTTCTCCGGGTGCATACAGATCTGGTGTTCTAACATCTGTCAAACCTTCCTGAGCAAGGTTAGATGAATGTTAGAACACCTAATCGATGTCGTGTACTTGGAGAAATGTGGGGAGGTGCTGCCGAATTTTTCGCAGACATGGGACTAAGCATGAGTTATTCACTGTTTTATAAACATGTGCTTTTCTGAATGGGATAGGACCACTACCTGTTCAAGAGTAGAAGGGAAATATGTAGACATGTTGTAATATTCATGCATTCATATTTACATCGGCAATGCCTAATGATTGGTCACAATTCAAGGTGGTATACAGTACGATAATTCAGTCGTCATGTCAGTCGATCGAAGTTGGATGAAAAGGAAGAATGCTGAAGATTTTGAGTGTCGCGTTGACGAATTTCTCGACTTCGCTTACGCACATCCTGCACATGTTGACCTTGATAAGATAAGGTGTCCGTGCGGTAGATGTGAGTTGTTGCACTGGAGAAAAAAAATTGAAGTAAAATGGCATCTTCGTCGGTACGGTTTTATGGGTGGATACACAAGGTGGACGCAGCACGGGAAAACGATAGTATTGTCGTCCAACCCGGCTAGTCAAACTGAAGTTAGGGAGGAGGCACGATATGATTATCAAGATATGATTATGGATGCTGGGCATGCTAATGTTGACTGGGGTAACAACAGTCCACAACCGCCGAACGAGGGGGCTCATCAGTTTTATGAGTTGTTGAGAGCTGCGGAAGAGCCGCTGTGGGATGGAGCTCCGAAACACACACGGCTGTCTGCGGTTAGTAGGTTATTACAGTTGAAATCAGACCACGGGCTGAGTGAGAAAGGTTTTAACGAGTTTGTTACCTTAATCAAAGAAATACTGCCCAAAAGTGAAAAGCTACCGCCGTCGTACTATGACGCGAAGAAGATGATGAGGAAACTTGGGTTGAGCTATGACCAGATAGATGCGTGCAATAACGATTGTGTATTATTCTGGAAAGAGAATAAGGATTTGTCACGGTGTCCAGTATGTGATCATTCGAGGTACAAACCGGACAAAGGGAAGAAGAAAAACATTGCATGGAAGATATTGTAATATTTTTCGGTCACACCACGGCTTCAGAGAATGTACTACTCCTCCAATACGGCTGAACATATGAGGGCTCACCGTGAGACTCACAGCAACGATGCCGATGTGCTGACACACCCAGCTGATGGAGAGGCGTGGAAGGAGTTTGACCGCAGGCATCCAGTCTTTGCTCAGGAAGTTCAAAATGTTAGACTTGGTCTGGCAACCGATGGGTTCAACCCTTTCGGTCAGTCTACCACGCCTTACTCCTGTTGGCCTGTTATTATTGTCCCTTACAACCTTCCACCAGGCATGTGCATGAAGAAACCGTACATGTTCTTGTCGTTGCTTATTCCGGAGCCGAAGAGTCTCGGTAAGGACATAGATGTGTATTTAAGGTCGTTGATTGATGAGTTAAAACAGTTATGGAATCATGGAGTCGAAACATATGATGCATCCCTTAAAAAAATTTTCAGATAAGGGCTGCTTTGATGTGGACTATACATGATTTCCCCGCATTGGGAATGACGTGTGGCTGGAGCACACATGGGAAGCTAGCATGCCCTGCTTGTATGGGCGTGAACCCCGGTCATACGTTAAAGCACGGCGGAAAGGCCTCGTGGTTCGGATGTCACCGTAAGCTTTTGCCACCGGGCCATCAGTTTCGTAGGCAGAAGGATAAATTTGACGGGACAATCGAGCGTGAGGTTGTCACACTGGACTACCCATCTGGTGAAGAAGTACTCTCACACCTGGAGGCACTTGATACTGACATACCACACGGTAAGGGTGTGCCGGATCAGAAGATTCCAGGGTTCGGGAAAGAGCACAACTGGAGAAAATTTTGTATCTTCTGGGAGTTAGCCTACTGGAGGACGCTCGTTATCCGAAACAACATGGATGTGATGCATATTGAGAAGAACGTTTTTGATAATGTGTTCAACACAGTGATGAATGTCAAGGGCAAATCGAAAGATCACCTTAAAGCGAGAAGGGATCTACAACAGTTGGGTGTACGCCGTGAATTGCATCCTCGGACAGTCAGTGGAGGACGATACTTCCGAAAGCACCTTACTGTCTAGACAAGAAACAAGTGGAGAAGGTCTGTCAGTGGGTTAAGAATTTGAAGCTTTCGGATGGGTTTGCGTCCAACATATCTCGTTGTTGCAATGTATCGGAATGCAAGTTTCAAGGGATGAAGAGTCACGACTGCCACGTATTCATGGAGAGATTCATTCCTATTGCCTTCCGGGGACTGTTGCCACGGGTTGTTTGCGAGACTTTGACTGAATTATCTCATTTCTTTCGAGATATATGCTCTTCTACGATCCGGGTGAGTAACATGGAAGTGCTTGTGGTGACGATTTGCAAGCTGGAGAAAATCTTCCCACCTTCGTTCTTTGATTCAATGGAGCATCTGCCTGTTCACTTGGCATATGAAGCTAAGATGGGTGGACCCGTGCAATATCGGTGGATGTATCCCTTCGAGAGGTAATCCTTAAATTGTTACAGTTGTTCGTTTACAATTAATGCGACATCTGTTATCATTGATATTCCACCTAACTCGATTCGCTAAACTTCTAGGTTCATGTTCCATTTAAAGAAAAAAGTCCGTAATAAGGCTCGGGTTGAGGGCTCAATTGCGGAGGCTTATGTAATGGAAGAACTTGTAAACTTTTGTAGTCAATATTTCGGGCCTGATGTTGGTACAAGGTTAAATCAACTAGGCCGAAATGACCCCGGAGCAAGCACAAATTTGGAAGGGCAATTGTCAATATTCAAGCAGTCAGGTAGTCCGTTCGGCCGAACGTATACTCGATGGCTAACGGATGAAGAGTACAGTGCTGCAACAATATATGCCCTTCTAAATTGCGATGAAGTTTTGGCATTCGTTGAGTAAGTTAAAGTCTTAATTCACTTACATTGTTGTACATAATTGAAAGTGTGTGATAAGCGAGTCAACTATATTGGTTTGCAGTGAGTTCGATGCGAAATCTTTAATCACTGATCCAGCTGGACTTGAATCTCATCGAAAATCACAATTTGTACAGTGGTTCAAAATCCGTGTAAGATTGTTTAACGAAATTATATTATGTGTTATATACAGTTCTGTGGCCAATTAGTATACTGATTTATCCTTAATTTTTACCGTCATCTACAATAGGTTCAGTCAATGGATAGACCAGTGGCCTCCTGCTTGAAATTACTAGCTGAAGGCCCTAACAAACAAACATCCTGTTACGGAGGCTATATCATCAACGGGTTTAGGTTTAACGTAAAAGATGATGACCGAACAAAACAAACCCAAAACAGTGGAGTCTTGGTCAACGGCGACTGTTATGCCGAGAATTGCATGGACTTTTACGGAGAGCTAGATGAGATTGTTGAGCTAACATATCTGGGTTCCCAAAACCGCCTGGTAATGTTCAAGTGTACGTGGTTCGATGTCACATGCAGTAGAGGAATCCGTGTTAGCTCTCAAGGGATTGTAGATGTCAATGTCAAGTCAAGACTTGCATCAGACGAGCCCTTTGTGTTTGCTAGTCAAGCTGTACAAGTCTTTTACGCGGAGGACGTCGCCAATCCCAAATCTCATTGGTATACAATTATCAAGTCCAAGAAATTGCCCGTGACATATGACAGTGAGCTAGACTCCTTTCAAGCCGACCAACCACGTGTCTTGTTCCCTGTTGAGGTCAACAACGAGGAGGACGATCTTCCTCTTCCAACAACACTTCTTGTAGGAGAAGAAGTCGTAGATGATGACGCGGAAGACGTGGAAAGTGTTGGAGATGATGTGACCGAGTCTACTGATGAAGAGGATGAATTAGAAGATGAAGAGGACGACGAGTCCCACGAAGAAGAGGACGACGAGGAAAGTGATGAAGATGATTCGCAAACTGAAAATGATTGACTTGTAATGTTGTAACATCACGGGAAAAATGTAGTAACATTTTAGAACTTGGTGTGAATTGATGTGTTTTTGCACATCCGTTCATATATATATATAGTGCCGATGATGATTTCTGCCAAATTATTATTTTTAACGTGTTAATGTCTTTGTAATTTATCTATATGAAGTCAGATATGGATAGGATACGGGCTATTCGTGGCCGGGCTGGACGCCGAGCTGCTTCCTCCCCGGTGGGTCCCACCTCGTCATTGCCTACTGATGACGAGGCACAGAGTGATCGCGGACAGCAGATGGGGCCCTAGCCGTCGCCCCAGCCCGACGCAGATTCATCCCACACGCGCGTGCATTCTCCATCTTCCGTGGGTTCTACCTCAGGTATAGTTGATAACGGTGTTTAGTACATTTTTGCTAGCCTTATATTTAAAGTATATTTGAACTGTATTAATGTCTGTGTTTTGTAGGATCTCGACGAGGCCGTGGTCCGACACGCGGGGTACGCATCGACCCCCAGCGTAAACAGAGAGTTACGCTCACGCAGGAGGGCCTGTAAGTACTAAAAATATCACCTCATGCCTTATATTTAAAATTTTGGGGTGTTAATTTATATTTGAACTGTATTAATTTATTTATTTACTTCTTTGGCAGGATCCTGGAGAATCAGGCGAGGACGAAGATCGGCGTTCTTGTGAAGGGCCGATTCTTCGAGCCACGCCTGTACTGGAAGGACTGGGATGCCGCTGCGAGGGAGGCCCTATGGGAGGAGTGGCTGGTACGGTGAAGTATTTTTTTCAGCGTTAGTAAATGTTTAATTAGAGTTTGTTTTCTGTTGTTAATTTGTGTTATTGAATGCCTTACAGGAGGGGTTCACGTTTGACACGCCTCAGCAGCAGGCACTGGGGCAGCAGGCCTTCTTTGCCTACATCGGCAAGAATTACCGCCGATGGCTCCACGACGCACGGGACCGGGCGAAGAAGATGCTGCCCGAGGGTGCCCCGATGACGGAGATGACGAGATATCCCCCACATTGGATATCTCACCGTGTATGGGGGGAGATGATAGATCGGTGGGCTGCGGATCCAGGCTGGGACGCCAAGAGTAAGAGCGGGGCCGAGAACAGACAGAACAGAGATCCGACGCACACGGGGGGGTCGGTGCCACACGACATCGTCCGACACATGAACGCGGTCGAGCACCCGGATCTGGAGGAGGATGAGGTCATAGCTCTGACCTATAACAGACGCACGTGCGGAAGAAGGACAAGGACGAGGCGCACCGGGCGGGCGACTATATTTCAGATATTGCCCGACGGATCGATGTGAGTCAATTTGTTTAAGTTGTTAATGTTTTGTCTTTCTATCCTCAATGTCCGTTTTGTTAATTAATGCCCTAACATATCGTTAAACCACTATTTTTGCAGGCCTCGTATGAACAGCTAAGGGGGTCCGAGCAGCAGTCCGGACAGCCATCAGCGTCCACTAGTACGGCTGCGAGTACTGGGGGGTTGAAGCGATGGCTGGATACGCCGGAGGTCGTGAATCGGCCGAAAGGCCGCATACGCGGCCTGCCTAGCACGACTGCTCGTGCCGTGATAGGAGCGTCCTCACCCCCTGCTGCCCCTCCACAGACACCGGCTCCTCAGTGTCAGTTGGACGACGAGGAGATCCAGCGCATTGCTACAGTGGTGCTGAGGATGATCAGGGAGCAGGGCGCTGCTGGACATGCCGAGCCGGCCCCGGATCAGCAGGATCCAGATCCGGGACTCGGCAACCCCTGATGAGCCCCTTCTCGTGCCCGTTCCTAGCTTCCCCCCTCCCCCCGCACCCGGCTTGTACTCTTCTCCCCTCCCCTAACCGGCTGTATCCGGTTCCCGCTTGTACATAATGAGTCTTTTTTATAATAAACATTTTTTATGATTGATTATATATATTTCTTTGTGTATTGATTATTGCGCGTTGTTGTTGAGAAATGAAAATTGTATTACAGGTCTGGGTAATTGAAAAATAAAAAAAAATTTCAAAAAAATTTTGACTTTTGGCGACGGATTAATTCCGTCGCTAAAAGTATTCATACAATAAGTTAATTAGCGACGGAATATTCCGTCGCTAAATAAGCTTTTTAGCGACGGAATATTCCTTCTCTAAAACATTATTCCGTCGCTAATTTGACAAAAAGAAAATCAATTAAAATACTAAAAATATAATTAGCGACGGATATTCCGTCGCGAATTAAAAATAAATCCGTCGCAAATAATTAAGTATTTAGCGACGGATTTAAAAAATTCCGTCGCTAAATTATTAGTGACGGGCTTTTATACGAGGGACTTTTAGCGACGGTGAATCCGTCGCTAATTTTTTTGGCGACGGATTTTAGGCTTTTAGCGACGGATTTCCCCGTCGCTAAAAGCCTTTTTTCTTGTAGTGTAAAGCCTTATTTTGGGAAGACACAAGCAATTGAAAATCAGAGGGACAGGGAGAAAACCGGACCGACAATTTTCTATGTGCGTTTGGGTGTGTGTCTATGTGTGTAATGGTGCGTGCATCTGGTGTTTTTGAGTGTGTGCATCTTGTGCTTCTGTGTGTTTGTGTCTGTTGAGTGTGTATTTAAGAGAGAGGGAGATCGAGAGATAGAACCAAGAAAGGGGATCAAGAGCTGAGTATGGGAAGTAACCTGATGGCGTTTGCACGTCTGATTATGTTTGCGTCTGATGTGTGTGAGTGTTTGTGTGATACAGATCCAGAGAGAATGAGAACAGAACCAAAAAGCTTAGAGTGGAGTTGGGGGAGGTAACTGATTACGTGAATTCATGGGATACAGATCGAATGAAAAAAAAAAAGAGGGGGCATCTACGAGAGCAGTTTGTCCGCTGCCTAAAACTTGCTTAACAACTTGTATTGGGTTTCATTTGGCGCTGAGATTTCACGAGTTTTTGGAGCGTAAGGTTTTCAACTGCACTTAAGCTGCGCAATTTTTTTCATGAACTATGGCAGCAGTACATGGTAGCCGCTGCTATATACCCTCTATGCCAGCGGCTTTGTGGCCGCTGCTATATAAAGTATATGCCAACCATTTTTTTTGCCACTGCTATAGGGCATTTTTCTCGTAGTAGACGTGGAGGTATTGCAACTAATATAGTCCAAATTAGATGCGAGTATGACACGGTAGGACAGAGCAAGGATAGGAACCCAGACAACCTAGACATGATGGGCTGGCAGTGTTAAGGTGGCATAGGCACGAAGTGCATGCAACAGTCCCAAGATTAATGATGGGTCCAATGCTTAAATAATTACTCTGTCTAGAATTCTCTTGTGGAAGTGTAATTTTCAACTGATGTGGAAATGGATTCTCAATTCTGTTATATATAGGCAACTGGAGATGCCTTGTCATCGATCAAGTGACACGTGGCATTCCTTACTGCGCCACATCCTAGTGTTATGTCTCAGACCATCATACTTACTTGGCCTACCTCACATAACTTCAACTTATCTGTTAGGGAACACTTACTCACACAACACTTGTATAGCCAAAGAATGACCAATCTAGCCACCTTCCTAATAACCGTTCTAACCCCATGAGGAAGTCAAGAGAAGCAGTGAACCTAGCAAAAGTTAGGAAGGCCCAATGCTCGGCTGCTAGAAGGACTAGGCATGATGGCCTATCAAGCCTCCTTCCACCTCAGGGTGACTTATACGTCATGATGCTTAAAGGTCCCAATGAAAAGCCTTAGTGATTGAGCATGTAGATTAGTCAAGCAGTCACCATAGTAGACGGGGATAGTGTCATGGAGGAGTCATTTCTCCTCCATTCAGTTCTTATGTTGGAACAAAAGAGCGCTCCAAGATAGTGTCCTCAAGGATTCACCTACACACGAGCTGAGGTACTATCTTAAAGGCAGACCTGACAGAAGAGAAGTCCTCATGTTGGACCATGTAAACTCACTAATGGAGGGGGAGTTTCTTATCAAATAATTAGTCCATGTCCTGGAGCCTTCAAAGCACACCGATATAAGTGGCGTAGTGCACAGGTGTAGCAGGATGCGTGGTGTGTCGGAAGCACTTTATATGGAGTTGGTACATGGGCATGAACGATGAGTGTTGTGCGGGTGCATGACATGCATGCAACACATGGGCACAGCAGATGAATGTAGTACTGGGGGAACGTACCATGGAGACGGCTTTTTAGCATGATACATGGACAAAAACAATGAACACGGTTGCTGGGGGCACGTAGCTTTTGGAAGGAGCATTGGCCCCGTGGGTGGAAACTATGTTACCAGGTGCGGTACTAGGCATAATGGCATGCCATGGAACATGGGGTGTAGAATTGTATGGAACACATACAGATATTGATACAATTATGGTAAGTGGCATGAATGACGCATACACAACTATCATCTACCACCACGACACCACCACCATGGACCATTGATTGCAGCAGCCTCTTTCACTCCTTTTGAGACCTAGAATCACACATAAACACATGGATTGGACTCAAACTGGACAGGACTAGACCTGACTAGACTAGATTTGGACAAAATTTGACTGGATTGGACTGAATTAATAGATTCAGTTCATTAGCTTTTACTAGGCCTACACCCATAATTAATTGTAAAACTTAGTGATCCATAAATTACAACAATAATGAATAAGTAAAAGGACTACAAAATTGGAGTGGCTACAGTTGGTTTATAGTGCTTTTACTTATGTTGTATTCTTATCTCACCCATAAGGATGCACCCGAGTCTTGCTATAGATGGTGTATAACAATTCTTTAAAAGTGCTTCAAGCTACCCCTTAATAATGGTCCCTTCATAGTTATCAATACCGTATTGTTACCAGCTGTATGGGCCAGTACATACCACTTTTGCCTTCTACCAGTACAATATCCATTATATTTTATACCGGTTAAAATACCGCTTTGTATCGGTTGTAATGACCAATACAGCTGATATAGGCAGAGAACTACGTACTGATTGACATATTGTGTTATGTATCGATCGCCAAAAAAATGTAAAATTACAAGTTTTGTTGGAAGAAAATTGACCATATAAAGACTAAATAATGAAAAAAAAGCCATAAGTTCTAATATCTCAATTTAAACAAGTATAGCCTCTTTCTTATAATATTCATAAAATTCATTCGCAAGACCTTTCGCAATACGTTTTCAATCTTCATCACATTAGCTTGCTTACTTTTTCTCTTACCTTTGATTTACTTTATAACTGGAAGCTTTCATCATATTCTTTCATCTTTATGATATTATGATGTAAAGCTTTCCAGATATACACACAAAAACGTCTTATTCTTGAACCAAAAGATGTTATTCTTAAACAAATAACTTTTTTATAATAATTTGCCAATAGGATAGCTGAAAAAGGAGTTAATTCTAGATGAGGAAATTTACATGAATAAGCTATAGTGCTACTGTATTGGGACAAACAATTTATTCAGGAACAAAGAGGTTTGTTGAAAAATACAAGCTCTATATGGACAAATACTTTATTTTAGAGGAGCTATGAGAGAAGAAATATATTTATGAAGTTTTAGTTTGCTAATGTAGAAGTATTATATCCGTATACAATTGTTTAAAAATCGACGATAAAGGTACCGATACCGGTACATACCGTTTCATGAAAAAAAATCGGTACGCACTCTTGTACCGTACTCATAACTATGGTCCCCACTCATTGCCTTTTAGAGATATAGTTTCTATCGGTGTTGGCAAGATGGGTGGTTGGGTTTAAATGAGTGACCAACCCATCTTAATTGACTAGCTATTGGGGGTCAAAAGGCTAAAATCCTTGAATGTTTGGTTCGGCGCAATAACTTAATAATAATCCAAATCTAACCTAGTATGTAGAATTATTCAAAGAGCCACTTAAAATTTTCAACCTTAGCTTTATGTATATCATGAATTGTTCCCCTCCTTATACGCACCACTATCTTCAATGCATTATCATCGCCTGCCAAACTACCAATATCACAATAACTACCATGATCACACCATAACTACACCCACAAAAAACGACAATAGTCTCGTCACCATATCCATAACCACCACCCCCAATGCACAACCACCACCACGACCACCACCACCACCACCACAAGTCCAACCCCCCCCCCCCCTCCCCCCGTTTTATCAAGCCAACTATCAAAAGTTTAAAGACCACAATCCTTCCCCATTGAACAACAGATCTGTTCCAAATTTGAGAAAACGGCACTTCTGCGGTGGCGTCGATGAGAAAAAGGTGGTGATAGCAATGAGGAAGTGGCAACATGCAAGCGATGACTGCGACACCAGGTGGTCCCGAGCAACGATGGCAGCTCCAATATTTGGCGATGGCAGGTGGTCATTAGAAACGGCTTAGAACATTTTTGGATTTGGAATCCTGACTATATAATCCGAACTATAAATTAAGGACAAATAGAAACCTGTTTACAACCCTCTTGAACTAGCGGGGAATTGGGTTATGAAATTAATGACCCATCAAGACCCTATAATTTCATAGGTGAGTATTGGATAGCTTTTAAATGAACCAATTTGGACGAATAAACGAATTTGAATTGTGTTTGTCACCCCTAGCTTCTAGAGTGCTCGCTGGAGGTCCACACGGTTAAGACTATTTAACAGAGCCTTTCTCAGGGTTGTTCTAGAAGAGTAGTTTGTTAGGTTCCTTTGGAAATCATGTCAGGGACCAGTCATGTACACCCAAGTGGATTTAAGTGTTTTAACTTCACTTGGAACCCGTTTAAGAGTACTTAATAAACAATAATTCGTAGCATACAAATGCATTAGGGATATAGATCTCCTAGAAGTCACTGTATATGTAGATAATAAATTTTGTACAACCTGGTTGCAACAATTTTCTTGGGGTGCTGCCAAATATTAATTTAAGCCACGGTTCTGGATACGTGGAATGTACTACTAGCAACACTTTTGTTTCTCCGATTCTTAGCCACATTTTTTAGTAACGCTTTATTCCCAATAATCACCTTTAGTTGGTTTGTGGTAATGATGTTGGAGGCATGTTTGTTCCCCAGCTTTCATACTGATTTGAGTATGTACAGCTAGCTCCATACTGCTAATCACTCTCCAGATGAGTTTGGACCACAGGTGATTGTTTATTCATTATGTACATCATTTTGTCCACTTAACCACATGTTGAGGGTCTATTTATATCAGCATTAACCATGTAACCTTTCTTCAGAGACTCGCAAAGTCATCTTTTAGCTTTCAACTAGTGCATGGATTCAACAGTTCCTGAAGCTCATCCCGAGACGATGGACCTTCTTTCGCGTGCATGGTGTAGCTCTGTAGTTCATGAGGCCTTAGAACCAGAGCTACAAGGCCGTTCGCTTGTTCTCCATAATAGCAAAATCAAGAGTTTTGAGACTGACCAGAGCTTATCTCCAATTTTGGTGAGCGAAGAGTCGGCCTTACATTCTGTTTTACTCACTCCACACACTCACTCACATAGATTTCTTGGAAAGAGGCTAAGATTTTTTCAACTTGCAGAAGATGGATAAGAGCACAAGGATGGAGGATTTTGATACATCTCTACCACCATGGAAGTCCAATGACGTGAAGGTGAGAGGCCCCAACACATCATTTTTGTGACCGACCAGTGAGCCCTTGCTACCCGAATAAAATGTTAAACTTGTCAGCACTTGGCCCCATTCCGTATCCACATTTTCTTAGGTAGTGAGTCCGCAATAATTTGTTCCAAAACCGATGTGTTAGCTTCTTCAATTAGCAATTCTTCAACCAAATTATAACTTGGCAACAACTTCTTCTGAATAATGCTCGACATCTTTACGACTTCATGTTCGAAAGTAGACACTTCTGTCAGATATAGCACTTAAGTCACGTATTTGAGTTCAAAATGCACGATGGATAACGTCTTAGTGACGTATATAGGTTGAACTGAATATAAATCTTTTTGGCTAAATTACATCTTTTGGTCGCTAAAAAGGTATTAGTAAGACTTCTTAACCTTACAGTGGCAAACGAGTGTGGATTTAGCCTCACCATACTCCCAATTCTTAGATGAATGTTAGAATAGTGTCCACAAACAAATCACTCCCTAATTGAAAGATCCCACGTGCTATACGTCAACATGAATTTCATGACTAACTTTTTCTTCTTCTTTCTTATCATCATTAGTCATGGATATGGATGCAACAAGCAATGCACCCGGAGTTGAATTACAACAGCTGCTTCCGAAAGAAATGGGTATCTATCCTTCAGTTCAAGACTTTCTTTTTTTGTCCTTTGGTAGAACTGCAATTTATATTTGGCCTCTTGGTCAGTTCAAGACTTAATCACGAAGTCTATAAAAATGTGATGATGGTGTTAGATATTAATTAGATCATTCTATACTTCGTTACCAATGTTTTATCCCTACTGTACTTCCATGTAGTTTGCTTGAACTATTTCTTGCCTCTTTAAAAAAGTTTGTGCCAGTTTATCTCTTGCATAATCGCCCACAAACAAGTGCATAATTACATGTTCATTACCTTGTAGTTTTACTTTTCTGTAACCAATTAACTCCGTATAACTTTATGCAAGCGAGTATGCTATTGAGATTAGAAGTACACGTTTGATGCAGCTGCCATGGAAGATAGTACCATTTAGACATGTCTCAATAAAGAAATGGCTTAAGGAGATTAAGCAGAAGCGGAAAGAAGACCAGAGGTTGCAAAGAGCTGAAGTGCACGCAGCAATATCCGTAGCAGGAGTTGCAGCTGCCTTAGCTGCTATAGCAGCAGCCGAAAACTCAAAGCACGATGGACCTTCGAACACCACCAGTAAGGAAGCTGTGGTGGCTTCTGCGGCCGCTCTTGTCGCTGCCGAGTGCGCGAAAGTTGCTGAGGCCATGGGGGCAAGGAGGGAGCAAATCAGCACCGCAATAGGTTCGGCCATGTGCAGCACAAATGCTGGCGACGTACTAACACTTACAGCTGCAGCTGCAACATGTATGTGATGACTTTCTTCGATAAATTTTAGAAACTTGTGCAGCGTCGGCCCACATCTTAAACCCTTACATAAGTATGCACATATATACCATAGTTGTCGACCATGACTGAATGGTCCGGAGGCGCTCAAGTTTTTTGACATGTCTGTAATCTGAATCTTGATTCTATTAAGTGATCATGGTTGACCCCAAAACTTCTGTGATAAGCAGAAGCCTGTAGAGACATTCTTACAATAAAAGTAACCACAGCGCGAAAGTAGCAAAAATAAGTGGATTACATTTGTCGGAAAGTGTCTACTTGACCGTCGCCATAAAGCTTTGTCGGTCTCTTCACCTACAAATTTGTAGGATGATACGTTGTTAGTAAGACCAACAGAACCTGACAATATGGTTTTGGATCCTCTTGACAATAAATTCCTGAAGTTGGACTACAACCATGTAAACGGTATAAATTGCTAGCTACTGCAACGTTGGAATTTATGGCTAGGACGGAAAGTTTAAGAGCCTCTCTAGCTATGGCCAGATGGTATTGAGTTTGATACTATATCTCGCATAGTATGTTGAGTTGATCACGCATTTGTAGAAGAAAAGAGTCGTAACCACCTTGTTCGTGTCACTCAGAGAATTTTAGCCTTTTATATGTGATTTGCCTTTAAAGTTGTTCAATTGCATGATTCTTTGTTCATATTTCCGTACTTTATTGAGACAATTTGCTAATTGAGTTTGTTTTGTAGCACTAAGAGGAGCTGCTACCCTCAAAGCAAGGTCAGCCTGCAATAGGTTGAGTGGGAGTGCACCGATACTGCCGATTGAGGATAGCGACGATCATGATTTCGACTTCGAGAAAGGTAGATCCGTTCTCGCCAAGGGTGCCGAGCTCGCCATTGAAACACCTGATGGTACGTAAATGCAAATAGTTTATATATGAATTATTGAACGTATAACAATTTATTGACCGGAGAAGTGAATTTATGTGCAATTACACACAAGTAAATCGTGATACTCATATGTTCACTTTTTCGTGCAAGGAAAATCTTGAAACATTACTTCATTTCTAATCATATCCCAAAAACTTATATGTGACTGCCTTTTTCTATTTCATTACTATCCTACAAAAATGAATTAATTACAAAACTGTCCCCTGAGCTTTACACGTTTTTGCACTTTGCCCCCTGTGTTTACAACTTTTGCAAAATTGTCCCCCGATGTTGACAAAATCATTGCAAACAACTCCAAAATTGGGCGTCTGTCATCATGTGCGGTGCACATGCCATTTTGGCATGGGCAAATTTGTAATTTTCCCTTCCCCATTTTCCCCACTGTATTCATCTCTCTCTCTCTCTATGTTCCCTAGCTTCCCCACACGCGCCGGTCTTCCAAAAGTCTGAATCTTTCTTCACCATGGCCACTCTCTTCGACTTCTCTTCCCCTTCGTGGCCAAGTCCTAATTCTAATTTAGGCTTTCTCTCTCCTCATCCACAACTGGAACACCAAAATTTGTTCAACAATCTTGCCCCGATGCCTCAGCTCGACTGCAATGCACCAGCAGAGGACGACGACGACTTTGAGCCTCCTCACGACTACGGCCCTCCCCTCCCACCGTCACCGCTGCCGGTAAACCCTAATTCTAACTCCCATCTGTCCCTCCTCCACCTATTCTTCAACAAGGATCACGCCTGTTTCGCAGCCGGCACCGACAACGGATTCAGAATCTACGACTGCGACCCCTACCGCGAGCTCTTCCGGCGAGACTTCGATCAAGGCGGCGGCATTCGCATCGTGGACATGCTGTTCCGCTACAATATCCTAGCGCTGGTCCTGATCTGGGACGATCCTCAGTATCCGCCCAACAAGGTCATGATCTGGGACGATCATAAGGGCGAGTGCATTGGCGAATTGACCTTTCGGTCAGAGGTTCGAGCAGTGAGGCTGCGCCGCGACAGGATTATGGTGGTTCTGGAGCAGAAGATTTTTGTGTACAATTTTGCAGACTTAAACCTCATGCATCAGATTGAGACGGTTGTGAACCCGAAGATGGGGAAGGAGAACATAGAGAGAGAGAGAGAGAGAGAGAGAGAGAGATGAACACAGTGGGGAAGATGGGGAAGGGGAAGTTACAAATTTGTCCATGCCAAAATGGCATGTGCACCGCACATGACGACTTAACGTCCAAAATTGAACGGACGTCCAATTTTGGAGCTGTTTGCAATGGTTTTGTCAACTTCGGGGGATAATTTTGCAAAAGTTGTAAATACAGGGGGCAAAGTACAAAAACGTGTAAACCTTAGCGGACAATTTTGTAATTAACCCTACAAAATAGGTACTTTGACCCATAAACTCTTTGATTTAGCCCTTTATACCTTTGACAAGAACTAGCCGTGCAATTATAACCTTTATGTGTAATCACACCTTGCGAACCAAAAAGTGATGAAAACTTTTATGGAGGGGCAAAACTAGAAGTAGTGCTTGGTTGATACATGAGTGAGCTTAAAAGTACTTCCGTGAAAAAAATTAGAAGGTAAAGACTAAAAGGTCACGTTTGACACTCTTTTTTTTTCCTCTTTTTTTTTCAGTTTTGAAAATTGGAAAAAAAAAAGTGCGTTTGGTAACCATTTTTTTTCCCTTCTCCAATTTAAAAAATCAGTTTTTAAACTGAAGAGTAAAAAAAAAACTCCAGAAACTGGTTTTTTTTTTTGAGACCACCACCACCCTCCCACCGCCAGAAACCACCGCCGGCAGCCACCTCCGGCAGCAGGTGACCACCGCCGGCGACTGCCGACAGCCACCTCCGGCCGCTGGCGACCACCGTCGACAGCCACCTCTAGTCGCCGGCGACCACCGCCGGCCGTCGGCAGCCACCTCCAGCCGCCGGCGACTGTCGGCAGCCACCGCCGACGAACACCGTCGGCAGCCACCACCACCGTCGACCACCGCTACGCTCCACCACCGCCACTGCAAACCACTAAAAAAAAAAGTCAAAATAAAAAGGGTTACCAAACACCCAAAAAAAAAAACTCAAAAAAAAAAAGGTTATCAAACACCGATTTATTTTTGTAAAAAAAAAAAATTAAGCTGCTCTTTAAAAACTGAAAACCAAAAAAAAAGTTTTGTCAAACCTACCCGTTAAATATTCCTTTTTCTCATTTTTTCTTTGTCATCCATACGCGAGCAGGAAGATGCATGACGAGATCAGTCTCTATCACCCTAAACAGTCAGGCAAAGGTAAAAATACATAACTATATCCATTCATCTCTTTAGAAATTTTTGAGCTTATGAAATAACTACTACTGCTCAGCATAATTCACTTTGCCCAGTTGAGAGGAACCTTCTTGTTCGCGCTTCTTCAAAACAAGAGTTTAGGAGACTGAAGAAGGTTTCCTGGGTACTTACAGTAACCCCGTCCTTCATCCAAAGTCCAGGAGCAGATCTATAAGCTTCTCGTTAGAGGGACTAGAGCAGAATAAAACCAGATTAGTAAACTTTTTATAGAATGGTTTATTGGGACTTACGGTAGCCCCATCCTTCATCCAAAGTCCAGGGGCAGATCTATGAGCTTTTCCATTGGGGGACCAGAGCAAAAGAAAACTAGATTAGTAAACTGAAAAAGGTTTGCGTAAAAAGGTAATTCTGTTGGGAAGGCCAGTGCAAACGCACATGACACGCATATGTTTCTAGGAAAGATGGAGACTAGAACATAACTAAGTCCAGTTGCTGTGGTGCCTCTTCCTAACCTTGAAGCTTCTTCTAAACTTTACAGGTTGTTCTCAAAATAAAGAAACTCAATCTGTTGAATCCGTTTGGAAGCAAGGAGGAAAGTATGGCTCGTTTTCTATCCTTCCGTCTATTTTGTTTTTATCCATGAAACAACTAATAGAACGAACAGTTATTAGTGTTCCACTTTCACATCTTATAAAAACCAAGGAACTCGGAAGAACAAAAGAACTAAAATTAGTATTATCATCATTTCGTTACTTTTTCAGGCATCATATTAGACCAACAGACAGAGTTGTACAAGGATTCTGAAGGTGAGGAAAACATTACATGTTTTCTCATTGTATTGACAACGAATCGAGGGATCATCAAGCTAGACTTGGCGGATGATTATCAGCTTTACAAGATGTGGACGACAACGATTGATAATATGCTTTCTCTATCGACTTCAATCACAAAATACGAACTGCAGTTTTATCAACACTGAGGAGTCACTTTACCGTTTTGGGTTGTATCATGTTTGCATTTTTGTTTGTAATTATGGCAGATCCTTCATGTAATTCCATTCAAACAAGCTACACTTTTTCCTCAACTACATACATGTTCTAAATATTGTCATATATATATATATATATATATATATATATATATATATATATATATATATATATATATATATATATATATATATATATATATATAAGCGAAGCGAGAAAAGTATCGATAGCTTCTTTGCGCGACACATCATCTCTTTTTTGCATGACACGTCATCAAATCCTTATTTTAAAATTAATTAACTTCTATATATATATATATATATATATATATATATATAGTAAGTCGTATTTACTTTAAAATCTAATTCTAATCATTTTAAAATTCTACCTAATCAAAATACTTATCTATTAAGACTTCTTTTTTACTTTTACATCCTTTGAAAGTTAAAAACTAATTCTAATCATTCTAAAACTCTACTTTATCATTAAACTAACTTATTAGGACTTAATATTGACTATGGTATCTCAAAACTACTTACTAATATGAATATAAAAACTCATATAAATAAAAAACGAAAATAATACTTTTGATTTAGAAGAAAAATTAATTTAAAAATTAATTCTAATCATTGTAAAACTCCACCTAATCAATATACTAATCTACTAAAACTTTATTTTGATAATTATGTGCTTAAAAGTATTGTGTCTTCAAAACTACTCTTTAATATAAATATAAAAACTCTCGAACTTACAAAGGGGGATATTCCCGAAACTCACAAAGACAAAAAGAAAAGCAACTTGGACAAAAAAAGTAGCGACTTGGACAAAAAGAAACAAGTGGCTTAGACATCAGACTCCGGCATTTCTTTCCCTCCTATCTTATTGTTGAGATACTTAAAGCACTCAGTCCATAGCTAAGCAAATAAGAAGCTGGAGGCCTCTATGAAGAAAGAAGGAATAAGAATTATATATATAATAAAAATAGTACTTTCGATTTAGAAAAAGAATTGATGTTATAATTAAGATTAAACAACTTACGAGACTGAAAAAAAAAATCTAACAATTGATTTGAATTTTGATAGGAACCTTATTTTTACATTTGATTAATTATGCAAGAATAATAAGGGTTGTTTAATTTAAAAATTAATTCTAAACATTTTAGAACTCGACTTAATCAATACACTTACTTATTATGACTTAATTTTGACTATTGTATTCTTAAAATCACTCTTTAACGTGAATGTAAAATTTTATATATCAAAAAAATAAAAAATAACATATTAGATTTAGAAAGAAAAAAATTCGTTCTAATTGAGTTAAATGTACTATCATTATTTAAATATATTGACATACACGTAATATACATAAGATAATCATTGTTAAAAATTAATAATGTGATATATAAATTTAATAAACAAAATATAAGTCAGAATAAGACCTCATGACCACTAAACTGGTTATATTCTATTTATAAAAATTTAGAAAACAAATCAAACTCTTTACTACGATTTATTGTTGAAAAAGTTGTGGTATAATTGTTGCGATATTTGTAAACCTTATAAATGTAAAAAAATTAATCGTACAATGTTGAAAATCTATGCTACAGATATACCTTTATATATTAGGCTTTGATTTTGACTATTAAAACCTGGATTAGATTGTCATGAAATTCTTGAAAGAATTATGCATATATGTTTACTTTAGTTCATTTGAATTACAAGTTGAAAGAATGATGAGTAAATTATGTTACTACAGCTTAACGATGTAAAAAAAAGCTAAAATAAAGCAAAAATCTAGCGACGACATTATAATACAATCTACTCATTGTTGTTTAAACTTACAATTCAGAGGAACTAAAACAAACATATATACCTGTACAAATATTCTACAACAATTGGATAATCATCTAATCAATACTTTAATTTTAAATGTATATGTGACAAACACATATTCTACTAAATACCATGTTCGTATCTTATTAATGTTGGTGATTTCTTGAAACAATGATTCATGAAAAAAATAAGAATGGATTATGACATTTACGATTCCCAAAATAAAGAACTCTTAACCTAACTTTTCAAGCTAAGAGATTTGATTTTGAAAGGTTATAGGTTAGACAACTAAAGAACTTAATAGTAATATAGTTTTGATAAGTTACATGAAACTGTTACAAATAAAGTATTAAAAATTTCTTGCTAACAATTACTGTAACGCCCCGAATTCTCGGAGCCTTAATATCAAATAACAGAGTCAGAAAACTTCAAAATAATTTCAAAAAAAAAAAGTCTCCATAAATGGTCATTCAGAGAGCATGTGCTAATTAACTCAAAGGTACATCAATAAATATCATAGCAGCCTAAGGCATTTACATGATCCAAATTACTCCGACACGGAGTTCCAAAATAAATTCCAAATCCACATAGGTCCTCCTATTGTACGTTATAAAAATAACTAAACTAAATGCAAAACTAAACTACTAATATTGGCTCTGATATAAAATTACTAGCTCTAAATCGCACAGCTAGCCCTGCAATTTAATTCCCTTTTTTACTGATCACTTGAGAGAAGAAAATAATAAGGAAGTGAGCCAAATGCCCATTAAGGTCGCTCAACGGACCAACCAAAAGGGATACAAAAAAATGTTTGAAGAACAAAATTTCGGAGGAACAAAATTTTAATGGAACAGATACGAGACAGAATTTTAAAGTGTCAAAAATATATTTTCGTACGAGACAGAATTTCAAAATGTCAAAAATACATAATTGTACAGAGACAGACACTAGAGAGTCATTCAGAATAAGGTCACACATGCCATCACTGACACGTGAAACCACCGGGTTCAGAAAATAAGATCGCGATCTCTAGCTCATCTCGTCGAGCTAGCCTACGTTCCAATCCACGTAGGTAAGTCAGAAAATAGAAAAGTCACATACACTGTGACATGGCTCATAAGGATTACCAATTTATACGTTCTATAAATTAGGCAAGACAAAAAAAGTTGCCTACACGATACAAACTGAATACTATACACATGTAATGGTCGACGACTCACGCCAAATACCATTTTTACTTTACACAACGTCAAAAAGTAAAAACATTACTTGACCTCTTTTAGCAATTCAAGTAGAGTGTCCAAAATTATTTCAAAACACACTTGAATTTGAATATATATTGAGCAGAAGAAATACACGAGTTTAATAGAAATAAAATCGCTAAAATTAGAGTTTGTATGAACTCAATATGACAAAAGAGAAATAATAATGAAGCTGCACCGGAGGTATGTGGCTACAACCATCATGGTGAATTACACGTAAGAAAGGAGAGAGAGCTGAATTCACATGGGTATTCAGGCTTGTTCAAGGAAAGGACAAGAAAGTTTTCTAACCTTTGGCCCATTAAACCACGAAGGAAAAGGAAGAGGTAATAGTAATCATTCTGATAAAAAAAAACTTAACTCATTAACTGTCAACAATTTCTCAAGGCACCCGGTCAGAAACATTGAAAATAAAGCCAACGGGTTTAGTGCACTGCTCCAAAACAATAACAGCGGCACAGTGATCGTCAGAGAGCCCATCAACCAATATTACGGTCAAACTGCTGAACATTCCAGTACAACGCAAGAACGTAAAGGGGGAAAAAATAGAAGAAGCAGTAATCGACAAGAATAGCCAATGACCATATAGAAGTTTTTAGGAGTGTCACCGCCAGACAAATCAAGGTGGATCCGATGAGGTCTAATAATAAGGGAGATCGAAAGATCAAAACTTTACAAATATAAGATTGATCAGTCCAACGCTGATTTAGATTTCAATAATAGTAAACCCTTACCTCTGATTGTGATTAAACCCAAAATTTGATCTTCTCAATTTGATTGTATCAAAAGTCCTAAAAATTGACAAACCCAAAGATTTCAATTAAATTTCAATGACAACGAAAATTCGTAAACTACTACAATCCCAAATCAAAAATCAATTTAAATTCTTACCTCAAGAAATTTGTAAAATCCCAAAAAGTCTCTTCCTAGGGATTCTTTGAAGGCTTCTCTGAACTTTGGTGTGTTCCTATGAATGTACGTAACTATCAGACACCTAAAAGATATATATATTTATATTCCTAAAACAAATAAATTTTCAAAATACCCATTACCTCCCAAACTCTCTAATTTTATTTTATTTTCTTCTTTTTTTTAAGCATTTAAATATGAGGGGTCTAACATCCTTCCCCCCTAAATAAAAATTATGTCCTCGGAATCAAAATGTACCTGAGGTGCCAAAAAGGTGCGAATAAGTACGTCTCATATATTCTTCAGATTCCCAAGTAGCCTCTTCAATTTCATGGTTTTGCCATAAAACCTTAACTAAGGGAATGACTTTCGTCCTTAGCACCTTATCACGACGGTCAAGAATCTCAATTGGTTGTTCTTTGTAAGAAAGGTCCTCCTATAGTGATAAAGGCGCATACGGCACAATGTGTGTCGGATCATAAACGTACTTCCTCATATTCGAAACATGAAAAACATTATGAACGTGTGAAAGCTCGGGCGGCAATGCAACTCTGTAAGCCACGTAACCGATCCTCTCCAAAATCTCGAATGGCCCAACAAACCTAGGGCTAAGCTTGCCCTTTTTACCGTAACGCATCACCCCCTTCCAAGGTGAAACCTTCAAAAACACGTGATCACCCACCTCAAATTCAAGTTCACGACGACGGTGAGATGTATAACTGTGTTGTCTGTCCTGAGCTACTTTGAGACGTTCCCAAAATAAATCAACTTTTTGAGTAGTCAACTGTACTAACTATGGTCCCAACAACCGTCTTGCTCCTACCTCATCCCAGCATAATGGAGTCATGCACATTCGTTCATACAATGCCTCAAACGGTGCCATCTTAATACTTGCCTGATAACTGTTATTATAGTCAAACTCAACTAAAGGTAAATGACTATGCCAACTACCACCAAGGTCTAGTGTGCAAGCCCTCAACATATCCTCTAGCGCCTGAATGGTACGTTCAGACTGCCCATCTGTCTGTGGGTGGTAAGCAGTGCTGAAAAGATCGGTGCCCATAGAATTTTGGAAACTCCTCCAGAACTTTGAAGTAAAATACGGATCTCGATCTAACGCTATTGATAACGGTACCCCGTGCAACCTCACTATCTCATCAATATATAACCTAACTAGTTCAGATAATGATGTTATAGCTCGGATCGAGAAAAAATGTGCAGTCTTTGTCAACCTATCAACAATAACCCAAATAGTGTCAAAACCCTTGACTGTCCTCGGTAAGCCGACCACAAAATCAGTTGTTACATGCTCCCACTTACATTGCGGAATCTCAAGTGGCTGAAGTAGTCCGCCAGACTTCTGATGCTCCGTTTTCACTTTCTGACAAACCAAACAATGGGAGACAAACTCTGTTATATTCGACTTCATGCCGCTCCACCAAAAATGCTTCTTAAGGTCATGATACATCTTTGTTCTTCCTAGATGGATAGAAAAACTAGAGTTATGAGCCTCAATGTGGCATCTAGCACTCATAGCTGGGAGGACGAAAGCCTCATCAGAGTCGTTTGCCGATCCTACTCTGCGGAAACATGATTTGCATCACTGTATCAAGCGCAATTTGTTTAAGATTCTTCATCCTAATCTGACCAAGGAAACCCGTCAACTGAAAGACATGGTCACAACCTCCAACCAAAATTGACAAAACACGTTGCAACAACCTCTGTTTCAACCAACCGTTCTCACTGCAACCCATCGGATCGACCTCTCCATCTATCTTCGCGATCAAGCCATGTATGACAGAAGGTACAACTCAAAGTATGAACCAACTTATCAGCCAAATGAAGAATAAGACTGACATACAACATGAAACGAATATTGCTACCACAAACAATTGTCCAAAGAAGATAGTTCCTCATCTTCACCATCCCAGTCTTGTCTTCCTCATGGACGAGCCTCGTCGAGGTCGGTCACCGCAGTAGGGTATCCCCTATTAAAATACATTGAAGAGATAAATTATTATTTGAAGATGCCTCAATATGGCATGAACGACGCTAGTGGCGATTCGAGAGAGCATGTCTACCAATTCAAGACCAACATGATGCCACAAATGTCAAACACTGTCATGTGTCGGGCCTTCTCAATGACACTCAAAAAGCCCGCACGTGCATGGTTCAAGTTTTTACATTCTTGGTCTATCCACTCTTTTTGTCTACTATAGAACCTCTTAGAAAACCGTTTTGTTAGCAGCCTACCTCAACAAAAACGCTCCACCATTCTCCTCAACATTGTGCAAGAAAAGAATGAGTCTTTGTCCCAATATTGATCGTTTCAATGCTGCAAAGCTTAAGGTGGAAGTTTGAACGGATTAGTTAAACATGTTGCCTTCATGCACGGTCTCTGCCATATGACATGATTTGATTTTTGATGGATAAAAGTCTTCTTGGCAACATAAAGGTACTCTTGAAGAAGACCAACAAGTATATTCAAGCAGAAGAATATTTTGAAGAACATCATGATTGGGCCACAGACAAGAATAAACAAATGGAAACAACTATAAGATGACGACAGTGTAAAGATGTGTTAATGCATTCAAGCATCAAAGACACGCTGAACAGCATCCTATGGAGCCGCCTGTTGACATGAAGAATTTGATGCTATCGAGCAATTGTGCCTCGCAAATTTTACATGAAATTTGAGCTAAGGAAAATCCTTGATTATCAGTCTAAAAAATTCACTTTGGTAAGAGCTTAAGAATGTTCGACTCAGCTTCTTAAGCTATGAAGTTAACACTTATTGAATCACTGGGGGGCTAGAGAAGTTTCCTCACAAGAGCGGTTGTGGTAGCAATAAGGTAGGATACATACTTGATGTAATTCCAATAAGCTATCTGTAAAGTTGGTCCTTTTGAAATTCTTGAACCAAGCATGATTACACCTCTACAGGTAAAGTTGTTTAGATTAAGTTAAAGGAAAAATCAGCAGTAGGTTTCTACTCAAACCTTCAAGAGATAACTCTTTTGAGGCGTCGTACGCAATAGCTCGACTAAGTCTGATGGAATACACTCTGTCATCACCTCAACTTAACCCCTAAAGACATTCGAACGAAATATGTGCTCCATTATCCCTTAAGGGTTGAACTTACGAGCCCAAGCTCTGAGAAGGCTTGGTCTGGCTCCAAACCTCGAGAAAAGAATGCATTATGCGGGAATTCGTCATCTCATTAAAGCGAACCACCTTGAAAAAATCCTTAAACCCTAGAAAGGTCGATAAATTTAGGAGTCGATATCTTATTTACTTAACCAAAAGAAAAATAATAAAAAAAACCCCTAAAAATGACTCTAAAATGTCCACATACTAACTTGTCTATCAAAAACAGAAAAGAAAAAAGGGCTTGGGATTAAGTTATATAACGGGAAGGTGTTAGGCACCCGTCATAACCTTTTGGTCTCTACTTTATTTCTTTTAATTTTTGGCCTTTTAACATATTCCCTAACTCTAATTCTACATTACTGGTTTGAATTCAACGACAAGAGTCAAATGGCCTACAAACTTGAGAATGAAATGGAAGACTTACATTTTGATCTTAGACTCGAACTAAGAAATGAAATGGAAGACTTATCTGATAGTTTGATTATTGGAAATGAGATTACAGGAATGGGAGACACTCTAGACTACTATAATCTAAACTAATCTAGAAAGCTATAAATACACCTTGAGAATGCGCTTAGAAAACACGAGAACGCTCTGTGATGAATACACGATGCAAGTAACATACAAGTTTTAAGAATGAAGTATGAAATGCTAAATTTCTCCTTAGAGATGATCTACCACTTCTATGGAAGAAATGGTATAAAAGATCTAGAGAGAAACAGTTGATCCTTATAAATGTAGCCCAAAGACGCTCCTTATGGAGGTCTGGGGAGCCAAAAATAATAAAGATGACCATCTCAATCTGTGATCTGGAGATAAAATAGAATATTTGATAGAAATGACAAACTGAAAATAAGTCAACCAACCGGCCAGCTCGTCAACGAATCGGCCGGTCTTCTACAAACCGGCCTGTTTACCCCTTAAAATTTCAAGATTTTTTCTCGAATGTTGGGACATTATCTATCCTTAATTAGGTAATTATCTCTAAAAAAGACGAATGGATGTGCCAAATTTTGAGAATTATCCCCCATCTTCATCTTAATCAAGGATATTTGAATTTATCAAGGATAAATCACAAGGTATTTCTCAATCTTTTAATCAAACTCAATCTCTTAACTGGACCGGAGTTAAACCTAACTAACTGGACTAGTCTTAACCAACTAGACTTGACTATACCACTTACTGGACTTAATTAAATAGATTAGGCTCATTATATTATTTGGCATAAAATTCATCTATACTATTTGTTGCTTCTAAAAATATGCACTGAAACCCTAGCCAGAAATGGTGACCTACAAAATAAAAATAGAGTGACCATCGGGTAGGGTTCGAAGTAAAAAGTATCGTAGGCATAGCCTATGCCTACAGTAGTGTATCGTGGGTACTTCTTCTGATGGCATAGACATATGCCTACGGCAGTAGAGACATAAGCCTTCAGTCGTTCCATAGGGACACACATATGCTGAGTTTGGTATAAGTCCCTTACGCCAATGGTTTTCAAGACTTTTGCCAACGGATATCTGTAGGCCTTTTCATTTCTCTATCTATGCTTTTTAAGACTTTGGCCTACGGATATACTGTATATCTTTTTCCCACTGCGCCTATAGTTTTCAAGACTTTTACGTACGGATATACCGTAGGTCTTTTCCCTTTTGTGCCTATGGTTTTATGACTTTTGCCTACGGATATACCATAGGCTTTTTAGGTATATACCTAATTAGCATAGCCTTTTTTATCTGTGCCTACGGTTTTTAAGACTTTTGGTGAAGGATGTGTTGTCGGGATTTTGCCTCTTTTCCCACGTTTCATGCCGTTGGAATATATGCAAATCTACTGCTTTTTTTTTGTTTGTACCCACGGAACTTCCCGTAAGCACATGTTCCATTTCCTGTTTTTTCTGGGTACATATTTATCGTCACTAATTATTGCATCTAATTCATTTCACAATGCCTGTAATCGTAAGTGGTACTAACAGTGGAGCACGAAATAAACTTCATCAAACCATAAGAATATTATAATCTTCAAACACCGAATTATATAGAAAATGCATCAATCTGACCACTTAATTACAATAATATAATAAAAGGGTTTACCATCATCATCCTAATCATGTTGTACTCAAAGAAATCTTAAGGTCCATGAAACAACCTAACACTAATGAAGCATATTCACCAACCACTCTCAATACAAACCATGAACAACTCAAGGGAACTCGACTTCGTTCGCATTGTTTACTTCTTGCTCCATGCCATCGGAACCATCCTACAAAAGCGGACATGCTAATTGCTTATTACTTAAGTGATATAAAACAAGAATGTATATCATGTTTCTCATAGACAAAAACAACAACATAAATTGAAAAATAAATCTCAATGTCAAACTAAGAAAAGTAGGATATCCAGGCATGTGCATGACAACTTCAATTGTTTACTCACGGGCTTCTGCACGCTGATGATGAAAAGAGGACAAGCACAACAAAATAAGGAGTCCTATTTGAGTATTAATTCAGGCCATCCCCTTTCAAAACAGTACTAGGCCATCCGCTTTCAAACCAGTACCAATTCGGGCACCTTAAACAGTACTAGTTCAGGCCATCAATTGATTAAAGTACGTTAAATAAAAAAGCTTTGCACAGGTTTATCTCAAGTTGGTTGAAGGCAAAATATTTAGAGTTCATTTGCACATGTACGTTGTGCTTTCATGGTGCTTCCAAAAAGCTAATGCCAAAGCATCCTCTTTTAAACAAAGCTTCCATGTTAATAAGACTGGTACCTCTATTATCACAGCACCACTAAGGCATAAGCGAAAAAGAACAAGTAATCAGTTGATGATGCATATGTTCATGTGTGTACGCATACATAAGCTGTCTTTAAGATTCATCTCTTTCACCTACTTAGGTTTTCTGTCTGTTTGGATATCTTCAATGAACTTATTAAACATATTCAAAACTCAAGTTTACTCACCTTCCTAGTGAAGAAGCTCTTAGGACCTTGTTCTCGAGTCTTCCTACCCTCAAAACAGTACTAATTCAGGGCATACCCAGGCTCGTGCAATGAACTCTACCATGACGCATCTTTACCACAGGTCTGTGGAGGTAAGTCATCCTGACTAGTAGGTAGCAAATTGGGCCCATCTGTTGAGATTGCAACAACATCTTGTTTCCTTTTTTAATCTCATCCTAAGAGTGAAAAACCAGTGAGAAAATTACCAATTTCACCAGAAACCAAAATGGGAATCAACGACCATATATAACAAAAAACTTACCATTGTCCGCGTTGTGAATAGTTTCAATAGTCAGAAGGAATTTGTTAAAGTATTGGCACTGCAAGTATCCCAAACTAATGAGTATGTTGTTTACTAAATGAATGATGAAACATTTCCATCTGCGGTAATAAAGAGTAATGACAAAAGGAGGAGAAACTGTAATTACCTTAATTACTGCAGAGTGTACCATCCAAGTTTATAGAACAACCAATAAATGTGTCAATATGAGTTCCAAAGAAACATAAAAATCAAAAGGTCAAACTGGACAAGACCAACCTGTTTTGCATTTCAGGAATGCATTCCAGGCTTCCTCTTGCATCACAAGAGCATCTGCTGGTGCAAAAGTAGTAAGCCAAGTAGGAGCTTTGCTGCAAAATGTGAAAGGATCAAGAGCTCATAAGCTGGGAAAGCAGCACACATGACCCAATTTAACAGAAAAGCCACCAGTATATATTGTGAAACACTGCTAATGCAGCTACTTTTAATGATAATGTCAATTGCATCTATGTGTTATTCTCCAACCCTTGGGAAAAAGATCATTCTTCTTCTCCTTCTATTCAACTCGACTAATCCTTTTTCCTAAACAAGCTGGGATCTGCTACATGAATCCTTATTTTTCTACTATCCTATCCACAGCTGTGAAGTCCATGTTCACTGGATCTAACAAGTTTAATGACAGCAGTTCTTTTTCACAACTATCCTCCTTTCTCCGAGGTTGGGACGGCTACATAGTCGGGTGGTTTGGAAGTCTGGGACTTTCAGATTTCTCGTCAGATGTTTGATGGAGGTGCCTATAAAGTCTCATCAAAGCATGTCATTTGACCTTTCTCTTAGTTATTGAAGAGAGTGTCTGACTTCAAATTTGCTATTCGATCACTTGATTGCTAAACGCTTTGTTAACCAACAATTCATGCAGGATGCATTGTCACACTTTTCAAGCATACTATGTTGCACCAAGTACTACTCTTTAGGACATTTCTCCAAAATCACAGTAGTAAGCTAAGAATCTGCAGTAAGCACGTATATATGTTTCACCATGCTACATTTAAGGGTAGTTATACAAGTTACACATGCAATCTCATTTGCTTAAGTGCTAGTGTGTCTGTCGATAAATACTTAAGCATTTGAGTCATTAAAATGGAAACTGGCACTTGTTCAAATCCATAAAAAAAGATTTTTAAATCAGACTACCTTTGTAGGCGGTAAATTTTCGACGTATATTGGCCCCTTCCAAATTGATCATCTTCAAAGGGTCTGTTTTCTAAAACCTCCACCCCTTCGGTATTTGTAGTGGTCGCTTGCTGCATTTTCATAACCATGTACATCTCAGCTACGTGAAACTGCAGATATTAAAACAAAGAACTATATGCATAGACATAAAAAAAAAATTACTCAAGTAATAAATTCTCAAACTATAATGACTTGCTATATCACATCCAACAATAAAGGCAGGACAATTCGAATTCAGAAAAAATTCCATTCAAGAAAATACTTAAGGAAAATCCTTATAAGACGTGCAAGAGAATTCAATTGCAATCACACATCTATGAATCAATGGAATCACATGAATGTGCGATTTCCAAAACCAAAAGAATAGGATTCTAAGAGAACCCCAACAACAACAACAAAAAACCTTTTTTTTTTTAAACTTTTGTAATCTGTTTGGTTATCAAGAAATTCAAAGGAAAGAGAACAACTATCGAACATGCATGCGAATTTAATCCTGATATTGTTCCTGTAATTATTCAAGAGAAGCAAACACTAATGTAGAAGTAAAGGCCCCCCGAGCAACAAAAAGATTCAAAATTTGCATACCATGCAACTGAAATAAGTATATTTTGTAAGAAAGAAAATAGAAAGGAAAATCATCAAGTATAATGATTTTAATATGCCAATGCAATAAACATATACAGCAAAAAAGGCACAAGACTGGAAAACTTGAAAAAGTGAAAGGATGCAATTCCTTGATGTAAACCATATTGTTGGGTGGTATTTCAAGGATGTGAGTAGCTTCTTTGGTTTTTTTTTAGTGAAATTTGGACACCAACTTTTGCTTATAGGAATTCTCGAAACAGAAGTATAATTGGTATGGAGATTGGAGAGTGTACATGTGCAATGGGGTAGTCTTCAAGAGTATGAAACTGATGTATACAAGGGCAAAGCACTAAAATTCCTCAATATGGCATCAAAGTTAGTTTTTAGATTGAGACTATTTTTAGCCATACCGTACTAATTTTTCTGGTGAACAAATTAAACAGTAAAGTTCGTATAGTGAACTATAAATCCTTGAACTACGTCTTTGGAATCAGAATGCAACAACCTTCCAATAAGCTAATATTGGCAACTGTACTTTTTCAACAATGTATGAAACTGAAAATCTACACTTCATATTTCATGAAATGAAATGCCAAAATAGATGAAAGCAAAGCAAGCATAAAAATGGCCAACTGAGAGATGAAAATATACAGTGTCATTGCAAGCCTCCATCTTTTGCCATTGGTTATTTACTCCATTGAAAGAAGCATGCTTATATCCTAAACTTGTTAATGAAAGATTAACGTTGAAAGGTAGATTACCTTTCTTTCAACGAGTTCCGACCACAAGCCGGGAACTCAACTAAATCATTTACGGGTGGATGGGGGGAGGGACGGGGGCGGCGAGTGTAAATCAAAAAATTCAGGCCGTTGATGAATAAGAAAGAGGAGATCCGAAGGCTGTGGCGGAGTTAGGATGTGATGTTGGCGGCTTAGAGTGCGCTACAATGGTTACACGTTCTTAGGACCAAAAATTGGGTGGACGTAATGTCTACCTGTGACAGCACAGCGTGAGAGAGGCGGCAGCGGCGTATGGGAGAGGGCAACGTGAGAGGGAGGGAGAGAAAGGGTAGCGTCGTGTGTGTGTGTGTGTGTGGTGAGAGAGAGAGAGAGAGAGAGAGAGAGAGAGCAAATTTGGGTAAATTAGATTTTCATTCCCGCCTAATTAATGAGCCACAATTATTCCGATATTAAACTAGTACTCCTTTCGTCCTTAAAATATTGATTACTTTTATTTTGTACGCATATTAAGAATTTTAGTTAAGTATTATATTTTATTTTCATTTTACCCTTTAGAGAGAGAGGGAAGAAGAGAGTGATTAGTTAACAGAGTGTTAAATCTAAAGAAAAAAAATAGAATAAAAAGTGAAAAGTGGTGGGTCAGGAGAGAAGGAAAGAGAGAGAGAATGATTTCGTAGAAAGTTAAATGAGGAGAGAGAAATAGAATTAAAAAATATATAAAAAGGATAAATATGTAAACATATCACAATATTTCTTAATTTAAAAGTTATTAATTTTTATGAGACGATCCAAAAAAAAAGATGATCAATTATTAAGAGACGGAATGAGTATATTACAGAGCTATTATATACAAAAGTAGTCAAAATACTTGGACCTATAAGCAAAATATATATATAATGCTCCCCACTGTTACATGATTCTTGAATGATTTTAACTTTTTTATACGAAATTCAAACTTGTAATATAGTTAAATGATTATTAAGTGTCAATATTGCATCTGTTAATAGTAAAATAGTATGGTTTGAAAAGAAATGATAGAAAGTTTTTGTATAAATTTAATATTGACAATCACTTTAAAAAATCCTTGATTTGTTTATCAATAAACTTTATTTTATCAACTAAAGGAAACTATTGTTTCAATACTTTTAATTCCTCGTAAGAACAATTGGCCAAGGTTTTTGAAAAGTTTTTCCTTGGTGCATTTTAATTACTGAACATGATTAAATTTGTTAAATGAGAACCTGTGTAACAAAGGTAAACAACTAAATCTCGACTCAAAGAAAGTTGGCTTTCAAAAATTCTCATTTCAATCTTTCTATTTAAACCGTGTTATTGATAAAGTCTATATACTTGCAACTTCACCAATCAAAGTGTCATTCAAAACAAAATCACTAACATGCAATCAAATCGCAATGAAAGCTCTCTTAAATATTTCAAGGGAAATTACTAAGAATAGACTAAAGAACGTAAACGCTTTAGTACTTTTTGTAAGAGCTACATTGTTGATAAAATATATAAGATATACAATATCACCAATAAAAGTACAAATCATGTTATATCTTTATCACTACGTCTTTAACTTGTAGGAAGGGTATTATTATAATAATGAAGTTGCGTCTCCTTATCCTATGTATATTTTACCATGGATATTCAGACATATATGAGAGCGTAAGAATTACAAAGTGAGAGTTGGGGATTTACATTATAAACTATTGATAAATGGTGGAATCGTAAATTGGTGATTGAGAACGTAGCCATATTAATAAATCTTGTAAAATGATATAGTGTGTTTGTTTTCTCTGGTCATTTAGGGACATACATTTCATGATGTGTAGAACATCAAAACAGTTGATCAAATCATGCGTTACCCACTAAACCATTTCTATCTATGTGAACCATCAATTTTAATCCAATGAAAAAATTAAAGTAAAACACCTGTGCCCACGGTCCTTTTTGTACCATTAGCATAATAACACTTGTGCCCAAGTAGAGTTGTCAAAAGGGCCCGGCGGCCCCCGAGCTGGCCCGACCAGGCCCGTTTCAGGCGGGGTCCAGCCCGGCCCTGTAGATGAACAGTGGCGGCCCTAAAAAAAGAGGCTTTGGGCTTGGGCTTGGGCTTGGACTTGGACCAAGCCGGGATATTCTAGAAAAAAGCCCGGTTTTAGTCCCGGCCCGGTTTTAGGCCCTGTTCTGGCCCTTTTCTAGCAGGCCCCACGGTTTTTCAAATTTAATTTCCCCCCAATGGCTATATTCCCCATTATTTCCCTAAATTCCACTTTTAACCCCCCAACAGCAATATAACGGCTAGTTTGGGAGATATTTTGGTCTAACTTAATTTTTTCAATCCTTTTAAGGGTTTTTACACTCTTACCCTCCCCAACAACTATAAACGAATAGTTTTAAGGCGCATTTTGGTCTTTTGTGAAGTTTCAAAAATCTATAAATTCACACAATTTCTTTCTAATTTTTCACACCAATCTTCTTACTCTCTCTTATCTAAACATTCTACATTTCTACAAGCTTTACTACTATTTCCCTCTCCAATTACTACTCTTTCTAATTACTACTCTTATTTACTAATTAGTACTCTTGCTAATTATTACTCTTGTTTACTAATTAGTACTCTTGCTAAATTCTAATTATTAACTACTCCTCTTATTAATTTTACTCTCTAATTCGTTTGTCTAGTAATTAGTGAATTTTTATTTATTAATTACTATTACTAATTTTTTTATTACTAACTCTCTCCAATTTTGAATTACTTTTATTCGTTTGTTACTCTTTAATTCTTTTAATTGTTATTTCTAATTACTAATTACTGCTCTTAT